>CAJVSB020000532.1:0-42664 GCA_911865555.2 Thlaspi arvense | reverse complement strand
AAGCATATACTTGTTCAATTACAAGCAAAGACTTGTATAATTACAAGCAAAGACTCGTTTAGTTATAAGTAGAGACTTGTATAATTTCAAACAGGAACCTTTATAGTTACAAGCAAAAGACTGATTAGTTACAAGTAGCGACCTGTGTAGTTACAAGTAAAGACCGTTTCAGTTAAAAGCATAGCCACGTTTACTTACAAGCAAAATATAAGGCTGTTCAGCAATTTTATCGAAGTGAAAATCTGATATTCTGTTACAACCAAAGACTTACATAGTTACAAATAGAGACCATTTCGTTACACGCACATTTTCATTCAGTTCGAAGCATAAACTCTCTTTATGTATTCATTATATGCTTGAAAAAGAATATGAGAAATTTAGATCTATACAATAACCAATAAAGAATATCTGTACAATTGTTTTCCTAGATCTATAAAGTATGTATAAGTTTAACTAGTAATCAGTAATTGTTTTCATGCATTATGTCCTATGAGTAATTACAAAAAAAAAAATTGCAAGGCATTAAAAATGCTTCATGTTGCATGTCTACTAGAAACTATTACAGTCCTTTATTTTCCCATGATAGGTAATGTGAAACTCAACTCAACCTAATTTGTCCCAGACCCCAGCATCCTTGAGTACTTTTTCCGCTATTCATTTCTAGGGTGTGTCACTCAGTCACATACATATTGTTTTCTGAACTCTCGTATCATGGCCTATGGAAACGTATCAGATTAAAATTGAATGCACTATTTTGTGCAAATGATCATAGTAGTATTGTTGTAATAATGTCATTTATGGGAGAATACTTAGGCATGGGTGCATTATCCAAAGTTTGCATGTATCCCAGTACATATCCCTTGCAATTACAACTGCATCCACATATTAAACATGAAAAATATGGCTTGCATTATATGTTTCAATTAAATTAATTCTATACTCACCCGTTTGATTTGCAGAGGGAGATTTACAATATTCCAGGTTAAACTTGGTTGTCTTCTGGGATCTGTGGCCAAATTCTTGTAGGAGCTCATGAAATTTCATTGCCTAGGAAAAAAGACATACATATCATTAAGATGGTGGAAAAGATAGTGTAGTGAAATCTATGAATATGTTGCCAATGACATGATACCTTGAACTGGTCGAGTTGATGCTTTGGTTGCTTCGTTTATCTTCATGAAATTTAACACATACAATGTTCTGCTTGTAGGGGACAGGACGTAACAACTCCAATGGTCCTTGTAGAGGCAAGGAGCAAAAACCTTGAATAATTATAAAATTTCAGTAACTGTACAGAGATATGAAAGTAACTAAACCGTAATATACTTGTAAGTAAGTGTACATTATTACAACCATAATTAAACTTACCAATTGCAACTAAAGATGTTATATCTTGTTACAATTTAATCGAAGACACTTTCTATGAAAGTGGTGTCTTTGCAGTCCCTCTCGAAATGTACAATTATGTTATCCTACATGGAAAAATTTTTTTTTATCCACTCATCAGATTATATTGAAACTAATGACTACAAATAAAGTGTAAAAATTCTCACCATAAAGAGGGGCTTAAGAAAATATCGAGCTATAACACCATTTTTTTCTAATTGTTGGTGATTTCATAGTGTTGCAGCTAAGATGACAACCTAATTTGGGCAACTTAAACTTAAACAATGGAATTGAATATTAAATAATGTTATTAAAAGTAAGTAATACATACTATATTGGATACCCACTATCTATTGTAGAGAGTGTGCAGGTCTGATTGTGACAAGTGGACTCCAAGCATACTAACAAGCACTCTATCATATAAATAGAATGTATGTGAATCATATTGTCACAAAAATATATAAATTAGTTTGAACTAGAAAATTAAGTTTGAGGTACGTGTCTTCGTCAGACGGTGATTTGCGGGCGCAATATGAAAATAGGGCATTGAGGGCAGATTTATTTTGGGTTTGTAGACGAGGCCGCCAATGGTTTTTTCCTAGCATATGTTCTTATTTGGTGGGAGGAGCATCCTCATCTACTTTAGTTACAGGGGACTTCTTCAGGTTGTTCTTCTTCTGAGGTGCCCATTTGGTTTTCTCTAGCTCCTCAGCTTCTTGCTGAGATGCCAGGGATGCAGCAGTAGGTTCTTCAGCTTCTTTCTGAGATGCTGGGGATGTAGCAACAAGTGCCCCCTAGGTTTGATTGTGTGTTCTTCTTGAGTTTCTTCCTACTGTGTTCTATCGGGGGACTTTGAGGGTGTTGCAGCTGTAGTCATCAGTGCAATGTTAACAAGTTTCAATTTCTTGTAGACTGTTGACATTACATCTTTATAGATATTCCTTGTAAGCTGAAATAAAGTTAAAGTTAAATCTATAAAAAAAAAAGCCCTAGTGATGTGGCAGTTAGTGTTTAGTGTTTACCTCATGCTGCAGCCTACTAACAGCAATGTCCAGATCCATGCTAACGCTTTCTGGGGGGACAAGACCTGGAATGTATATTAATATGTTAAATGAATCAACCTTTACAGAAATACATTGAAAACAATGCGCTTGTAACTTCACATATATATGCTTGTAACTTTACATATATAATGTTTGAAAGAAATAATATGAGTGCTTGTAACTGAATAGATATTTTACAATACCTCTTTACCTCTCCTTTCAATTTGAATGGCCTTTGAGTTTGTTTATTTTTCCATTGCCTCATCAAAGGCGTCTCATTACTGACTTAGATTGATGGGTTGGGGAATTTGTAGAAGTAAAAAAGCTAGTAAATTCAAAATAATAAAACTATAAGTTGTAAATTTCAAGTAACATATGCAAGTCAAAATGTAACAACAAAACACAGCTTACCATTAAGTAGAATGTACAACATTGAGTGATTTCTTTAATCCCCCACCACCTTAAACTCTTGGATCTCAGTCACCAGCGAATCCAAAACTAGTTGACCCCAGTTATATTGTGATGGATTGCTGACGTCTGCTACAGTATCCAGGATTCTAGTACTAGGCCATTCTTGGAGGTTGGACAGAGGAGCACGATCAGGGCGTACAAGATGAATGATCTTCTGAACATTATATCCACAGTGCCTAACCTAATATTTGTCTCCAAAGTAGTTAGACTTACACCCTTAAGTGCCTGCACCTCTGCAGACACTTTCTTGCCCCTCTTGTCACCTAGAGCTACGGACGTGCTAAACGAAGGTATGCCAAGTACTGTGCCAATGTTCACAGCTGTGACCTCAGCCTTGTTGCCCGGACATCCACTGTCTTCCATAACCATCAAATTGTTGATTAGTTTCACATAGATGTTCAGGGCCAACAGTTTACAGTCAACCTCCAACAAACCTCAAAACCTATCTCTCAAACATGTTGCCTTGCTTTTTAGTTAGTTGGGCAATTAACTTCTGAAATTTTGTTGGAGAACACCTTAACAAGACAGCAACCTATTTCCACGATAATGCCAAAAAGTAAGAATTCAGTGCTTGTAATTTGGCATTTTTGTATGTAATTTATTTGACATGTTTATAGTAGTTAAGATTGCAGGTGTTTGCTTGAAAATTTACTATTAACATAATTGTTATTATAGTTTAACATACATATACTTGTAACTTAGCACTTACATCATGAGGTTTTGCATCACTCTTAATTGATGTTTGTCCTTAAAGGCTGTTGCCTTCTCCTGGCAGTTTCATCATACCTCTCCTTCTCTGAGGAGGGCAGCTCATTCCATGCATTTAATACGGCTCAATGACCCGTGCAATCCCGAGCCGTACGTTCGTGCATTCTAGGCTATGAATTCTAGCTTACAAATCAATAATACTTTGTTAATTACATATTTTGTACAACATTGTGAATTTTAAGATGGACAATATTACTTGAAAAGATGTAGACCACTAACACATTTGTTCCCATGCTTTATTGGGGCTTTCATTTTATGTTGCTCGCGCAGAAGCAGCAACAGCCGTCCGTCCTATTTTCTGTGCAACTCTTTTATGTGCCATTTATATAAGTAATATCGACAGAATAATAATGAACCATGCTATGGATGGTTGACACATAGCACATGCTTGTAAACTCACACAAAAAGGATAGATTTGCTAAGATTGCTTACAACCCACAGTTGATGAAAACACATAATATTGGCCAAATATTGTATAAACTGTTCACTTTATCATTAGTTTTGTTAATACTCAACAAATGAAAGCAAAATATACAGAATAGAGCCAGTAACATGGCCTGTGTAAAATATATAGACGGTGGGAAGGAAAAATTAGGGCAAAAAATAAAGACAAGGGGAGGAAGAGAGAGCTTACAAGCTTCCTTGGTAGTTGTTCCTTCTGGGTTGATGGTGTGGTGGGTTGTAGGTGCTCGTTCTGGTAGTGCTTGGATGATGGTAGGAGAAGGGTTTGCAGTGCTCGTAGTCATGGCGTTGCCTGGTTTTCTTTGTCGCTTGGGGTGCTCGGAGCAGTTGTCATATGATTCAGTTACTGTACCATTATGATGGGATGTAAAGAGGGAGGGTGCATGGGGAAGAGAAGGTGGCGCGTAATCATTAGTACGGCAGAGCATTTAAAAAGTCTAAAGAAGAGTTCCATTTGGTTATAGGCAGAATTCGTTAAGTTACAAGTGATGACCCATTTTAGTCACAAGCATAAATCATTTCAATTACAGCATGATTTTTGGGTGTAACAATGGCCGAGTGTTCTGTTACAATAAGAGCTCCTTTAAGTTACAAGCATTGACTAGTAAGTTACAAGTATTAATCAGTTCAGTTATAAGCATGATGTCCTGGCACCACAATGGCCGAGCGTTCAGTTACAAGCAGAGTTCCTTAATGTTACAAGCATTGACCAATAAGTTACAAGCATTAATAAGTTCAGTTACAATTATGATACCGAGCACCACAATGGCCGAGCATTCCGTTACAGGCAGAATTCCTTTATATTACAAGCATTGATCTCTACGTGTCACACAATGGCTAAATGTTAAGTTATAATCATAGACCCATTTTGCTACAGACAAATCAGTGTAGTTACAATCATCATCTCCACTCATTGAACCATGTGCAACCCTATCCATTTTACACGCTTATAAAAAAAATATTATGAAAGTCAATTGTCATTCTGTTTCAAAACTAACCATAGTTGATTGTTTGGAATTTTTAGAAACCAGAACAAACCATAGTTTACGGTTTTGGTTTGGACCATGGTTGGTGATTTACTACATAGAGTGGACTACATTCATTGAATAAATTTATTATCTATGTCAATTGATTATAGCAATCATACTTATCCAACAAATATATTTATAGAGTACATTCATCACACTAATACAAATAGCTTGTTAAGGGTGGATAAGGATAGTTTATCCACCATTGTCTATATTTAGTAGATAGGATAAAAGAAGGTCAATCAAGTTCGGGCAGGAGAGAGATTAGATAATAGCAGGGCCAAATCTAGATAAACTATATTGGGGGGAGGGGTAAGATAATTTTATCCAACCTCCACTCAACTTATCTGAACAATACTATCCTTACTACCACCACTAATCATTACTTCTGCCATTTCTGCCAAATAAGATAATTATCCAAATCGCTATGTGGTTAAGATACTTTATCCAAAACTTACCCTATCCTGTTTTATCCTATCTCTAACCTATTGAACGACCCTATATATAGAGTATACATCAGTGCAGTATATAAAAGAGGGACTTGTTCGGTTGGTTTAGTTTGTCTGACCGTCAAATATCAAAGGAAACCATACACAATTCCATTCCTTCCCAAATTGAACCAACCAAACCAAACAAACCACGTCTCATCATTGTTAAAATGGTTTGGTTCAGTTTGTTGAACACCCATTTTAGATACGTGAAAAATTATAACCTACTCTTACATATATACATACATAAATGGGTGCGTGTGCGTGTGTAAATAGACACACACACATATTGATATATACACAATGTATATACACACACACATATGGGTATATATATAAACACACACATTGTAAATATATTTTCTATTAATTAATATAGGTATCTTGTTTAATTATTGAAATTTAATAGTTAGAAATCATTTTACCTAGTTAAACATGACATTTTTTTCTTTCATAATACTTAAGTGACAGGGGAACCCTTACCCAAAATTTGGACATCATAAGGTGGGTAAGTTTAAACATTCCAAAATCCAGTTCCCTTCCTAGCAAGTTTGTCTTATACATATTGACCTACATTACGATAACACACAAATAGAGAGAGATGGAGAGTGAGAGAGAAAGAGATGACTCACACGACGGGTGCCTTAATTCCTCGAGGGTGCAACTGTGGTCCACTATTCTGCGTTCCTCTTCGCAACTGCATTCCTGCCCATGTCATTATTTCTAATAATTGTAAGTGCTTTCTATCCTCAATTTCTGCATTATTTCATCAAGCCATTTTTGGTCTTTCCGTATTACCTTGGTGTGAGAGTTTATATTGTTTTCTGTACGAGGTTATATTGGATGGATTAATAAATAGAATTTGTGCTCTATTTCTTAGTTTCTCTAGTTTGTTTCCTGTCGCATCTGTATGACTCTTTACTGTACAGATAGAATAACTCGCTCATGGTTATAGGAATGGAATGTTAGATAACATTTAATTTAATTATTTTGTTACCTATTTCTTTTCCCAAAATAAGCCATTTGCAGAATATGGCTTCCAATCGGATTGGATGTACGGCGCTTGGATGGAAATGGGTTTCTAAGGGATGAGTTTGCTAGGGGGTAGTACAATTTCTGGATTTTGCATATTCCCATCCAGAGATTGTGAATAATACTTGTATAAAATGCCCATGTTTTAAAATGTTGCAATCAGAAATTCAATGACCGTGAAACTATACACTATCACCTCGTACGTTATGGTTTTGAGAAAGGGTACACTACTTGGGACATTCATGGGGAACCATTTTGGTAAGGTCCAGTTGGTGAAACTTCAACATCTAAGAATGATGACAACTTTAGGATGAGAGACATGATCTTAGATACTGTAGGACTGAATTTTGATTGGTCATTTCCTAGGGATGAGCATCCAACGGACAGGGAACAACCACCCAACCCAGAAGCTGAGAAGTTCTATCAATTGTTAAAAGATGCTGAGGAACCTTTGTGGGAAGGTTGCACGAAATAGACAAGATTGTCCACAGTGTCATAGATGTTGAATATTAAGTCCGATTTCAACCTACATGAACCATGTATGGATCGCATCATAAATTAATGAGAAGCACGATATCAGAAGATGTAGTGTTCAAGTAACTTGAACAATTTCAAGAAGATAGTGGCCAACTTGGGTTGGGTTATTAGAAGATCGATGTTTGTCAGAGAAATTGCTTATTATAGTACAAAGAAGACATGTACAAGACAAAATGCACGATATGCGGTCATAAGAGATACAAATCATGAAATGTAAGCTTTAGAATAAATGTGCCATACAAGGTTTTGCGCTACCTACTCTCATCCCAAGACTTCAAAGGCTTTATATATCAAAGACTACATCCAAGGAGATGACATGGCACTTCCGTAATCCATGTGAAGGTGGTAGCATGGCACACCCTATCATGTGACATCTCGATTTTTTTTTAAATCTACCCTTAACTAAAATACATACATATATGTGCTTTAGAGATATAGGCTAATAATAATAAAAAAATAATTAAACGAGTTAAGTAAAGAAATTATAAAAATAAAATAGGGGGAAATAAAACTCCCGGGGACCTAAATGGATAGAATAAAAAGAGGGGGGTCTAACTAGAAGTTCTAAAGGACATAATTGAAGGAAACTAAAATAAAGAGGGGCCAGATTGAAGGCATAGAAAATTTGGGGCCCAAACCAAAAATTTGTCAGGGATCTATTAAAAAGGGGCCAAAATTAAGGGCTAAATTGAAAAAAAAAAAGTTCAGAGATCCATGGCTGACCTTCACAAGGTTAATGACAATGGCAAAGGTTCTGGGTTCAACCAGAACCATATAAAATGGACAAGGAGGTAATTAATTTGGAGCAGAAGGAGAGAAAGACCTAAGTTAAACCAGAAATTTCTGGATTTTGCGGTTTAAACCGACCCAAAGCTCACCCATGGAAACAAGAAGTCTCCGCCGAAAAAACCAGAAAATTCCAAGGAAGAAGAAAGCATTAAGCCACAAGGACTTAGTATAAACTTGAGTAGTTCAGATTTTCTAACTGGATTGAAGCCTGTTGAGCCTCATTAGATCAGATTTTCTCAGGAAATATTCTAAAAAGTGAGTGGCAGCAACCCGGCAGAATAGAGTCAACGAACCTGGTGAATTTCCGGTTCTTTTGGCCATTTTTATCTCCAAATGGAAGCTTACCCAGCTTCATTTAGGAGCTTAGCATCATGTTCGGCTTCTCATTTCATTAATTAAGCAGGTAGAAGCTTGGATTTCTAGTTGTAAGCTAGTCGAGTTCTGCTTTGCACACCTGCCGGAGCAGAGGAAGAAGAGCTGGAAGAGTTCCTAACCATTCCAGATGCAGGCTAGTTAGGAAAGGGGTAACTAAGTTTGGAAGGTGTTCTGCATTCTAGGTCGAGCACTAGATGGCATTGGAACTCCAAGTAATGCTCTAAATTTTGGTTGGATACTGTTCAGGGCTAGTAATAGGGGAGTTGGGCAGAGGAGACGAGACCCGATTGGAATTGGGTCTGGCCCGGTTCACCCGAACGGGTTTAGCTCAAATTGAGCTTGGAATGGTCAGTTCAGGCCGGTCTGAAAGGACCTAGGACCGGTTCATCCTAGTTCTGGAGAAATTATGTTGAAATGCATTTGTTTTGGTCAAGCTCCCATTTCGGTTCAGCCAAATTCTGACCGATTCACAGTAAGTTTAGTTCAAATTAATGTTTAATTAGTAAACTAGCCCGGTTTAGGGCTATGTAAGGATGGTTCAGGCTAGTTCAAGAGGCATTGGGTCTAGTTTAGGCCAGTTTAAAAACAATTAAAGCAGGTTTGAGAAAATCGAGACTAGTTTATAGAACTTGTCCTCGATTTAATACCATTTGAGGCTGGTTTGTGCCGATTCAAGAGGGATAGTGCTCAGTTTGAAGACAATTAAGTAAAATACGTCAACTTAAGGGTTTTAAAGCCGGTTTAGAAACAAAATTTATTGACTTAAAGGTTTTATACCTAAATAATTTATAGGTTCTCTAAGAGTGAATAAATCCTGATTTTATACTTTTTGATTATTACCAAGACTTAAACATAGATGTTTTATGAATTTCTAGGGTAGGGAAAGTACGAGTAATTAGAACATTGTCGAAGCCAAAATCAGGAGATTCAAGGGACGACAGGTGAATGGCATCTCCTAATCTTAATTACTTTTCAAAAGATGTTTTTTTTTTTTTTTTTATAACAATAATCAATAATAATTGTATCTGACGAACCATTTGTATGTTAATATTCAAAAAGGAAACAGTCAACTATCTTCTGATTTTTCTTATGAGTTCGATTTAATATTTTCATCAAAATAAAAATCTATTTTCCAAAAGTTGTTCTATGTTGATATATAAAACTGGAAACACGTCAGCTACATTCTGATTTTAGCCACATGACAGATTTGATGATGTTCATGATTTTTCTGTTGATCTGTGCTTCGGCACCAGAGTTAAATGGTGGGCAACCACTTGGGGCAGGTGATAGTTCTACATGCATCACAGTATATGACATAGTATATGACAGAGCATAGTATTTGAATCCCGTAAAAGGATTTCAGAGTATTCAAAGGTCGCAGACTGTGTTAGTCTAGTTGAGGGAATTGCGACAGCTTTCAGTATAGGTTACACAGTGCAGTAGAGCTTGACATGTTTTTATAGATTTTATACTTTTATGATTTTACTACCCTCACAAATGCACCATTATCGGTTGTGCACACCGATCAAAGACACACACATGATATATGCACCATAATTCTTATGATTTCAAGGTTTTTGTGTTTTTTCAATTTCTTCAAATATATATATAGATTGTTATTCTGATCGACTATCACTATGCAAATATGATTTTCTCGTGAAGATATGATTTTTTTGACTTAAGTTTATTTGCTATGAACTGCGCATGGAATTTCACGAAAAAAACATATTTTTCTTATTCTTAAAGATACATAGACTGATGTCCTATTTTGATGATTCTTATGCAAAAATTTATTTACTGACATAGAGATGATTTTCTTAATTTGAGTTTTCTTATGGATTTTCAGAGTTTCTATGATTTTAACCACATTGGTTTATCTTATGATTGATGTTCCTATTCAAACTTGATTTCTTTAGCATAATTCATATGTTATATTTATTGTGTTGAAATTTTTACAAAAAGGTATGTTTAATTATTATATTATAAAATCCTGACTGTTTCCACTAAGATTAGGTAGCGTGCCATTCACTAGGACAAATGTCTCATTTTCTATTTTTCTTACGCAGGAATTGCCAGATAGTAGTGTTGTATCATACGTAATAGTGGTTGGGCCAGCAGAGTTAAATTAGTTTAAGGTGAGTATGCAGATTATTTTGACAGCTAAAAATGTATGTTAGGTAAATTGGTAAATTTAATTTGATAGAAAGGAATTCAAGAAGGGTTACAGTGGCTAATATGCTACTGTGTCAGGGACACAGGGTTACATCAACTACTGCCTGGCTATCATCTCCTAGCGAGTTAGTGGAGATAGGGCGTGACATTGCGCATACTGAAGCGTGAAAGCATTTTGATCGTACTCATCCTCAATTTGCATATGAGCCACACAATATTCGCCTAGGAATGTGCACAGATGGATTTACTCCATTTAACAACAACACTATTCCTTATTCTTGCTGGCCAGTAATGGTGGTCGTATACAATCTTTCCCTAAGCATATGAATGGAGGAACTATATATTTTCTTAAATATGGTTGTTCTAGGTCCAAAATCCCCTGAAAGAAAGTTGGATGTGTTTTTGCGGTCTCTAATTGATGAATTATAGCTATTATTGCATGAAGGAGTCAAGACATATGATACATTCAATAAACATAATTTTATTATGCAGGCAGCCCTTATGTGGACAATTAATGACTTCCCGCCTACGGCATGATCTCTTGCTGAAACACTTATGGTAGATTGTCTTGTCTATATTGTATAAAGCGTACAAAGGCTTTCTATCTAATCAATGGACGGAAGTACTCATGGTTTGATTGTCACCGTCAATTCTTACCTTCCAATCACGCATACCGAGCACAAAGTTGATAGTTTATCCGAGGTCGACGTAAAAAAGACAATCCTCTTCCATGTTTATCAGGAACAAAAATCAAGAAGAGACTATCTGTATTGCCTCCAGAAAGCTACGATGAATATGAGAATCCTAAAGATTTGCCTACATATGGGGATGCACATAATTGGGTTAAAAGAAGCATCTTTGGGAGTTGCCTTATTAGTTCATAAATCTTATTCGTCATAACTTGGATGTGATGCATATTGAAAGAAATGTCTTCGAAAGTGTGTTCAACACTTTGCTAGATGTGAAGGGAAGGTTGAACGACAATGGGAATGCAAGGAAAGACATAGAGTTGTATTGTGATCGGCTTGAACTACATATGTTTTAGAACAATAGGGGACAACTAGTGAAACCCAAAGCAACCAACACAATAAGTGCCGAACAAGTGAAAGAGGTGTGCAAATGGATGAAAGGCCTGAAACTTCCTGATGGCTATGCTTCGAATATTGGCCGGTGTGTGAATGAAAAGGAGTGGAAGTTCTATACAACGAAGAGTCATGATTGCTATGTGTTCATGTAGAGGTTATTTCCAATTGTTTTCCATGACCTCTTACCTAAACTGGTGTGGGAAGCCATATCGGAGCTGAGCATTTTCTTTAGAGACATATGCTCAACTGTTTTGCATGTAAAACACATACAGCTCTTGGAAAATAATATTGTGAAGATAATCTGTAAATCAAAGAAAATCTTTCCACCGGCATTCTTTAATGTAATGGAGCATCTTCCCATCCACTTGGCCTACGAAGCAAAAGTTGACAGAACAGTACAGTATTGTTGGATGTATCCATTTGAAAGGTATAATACTAAGTTACCATATTTGACAATGTACAGTTTTGCATTAATGCGTTGGTCAATTATCACGTACACAAATCAATATAGTCTTTATATTTTCACAGGTTTTTACGCTGTTTAAACCAAAATGTGAAAAACCCTGACCATATGGAAGCTTCTATTATGGAAGCATACATTATTGAGGAAGTGACAACATTTTGCTCTTTATACTTTGACTCTAATATACACACCATATTAAATCAAGTGCCCAGAAATGACGATGGTGGGGAAGTGCAGTTGCGTGGGGAGCTTTCAGTTTTTTGTCATCTAGGTAGACCTCTTGGGACTCAAAGAAATTGGCGACATTTCCACAACAACACAGAATATTGGGCGACACACAGATATGTGCTCCTAAATTGTGAAGAAGTTGTTCCTTTTACCATGTGAGTTCTCATAACACGTAATTTATGATGACCTCAAAAATAGTTTTAACTTACTTATTATGATTGGTTTTTGGATTTGTCCAGCAAATTGATGAAAATATGTATAGGCTATACCTAAACCTAATGGAGGAGGACTTGGGTAGATTACGGGATTTCAAATTCTCCCGATGGTTACTGGATTATGTAAGTATAACAAAATAACAATTTCAGCCACTAACTGTATCATGACAGCTAAAATTACGTAAATACAACTTCGCAGGTAAGAGATTCTCAACATATGGTTGATGAAAACATTTACTGCATAGCACAAGGATCTAGTCAGTTGGTCAAAATATACAATAGTTATTTGTAAATGAGTACAAATTTTACACGCTTGATTATGGGTGGCATAAATCCATATTGAATAGTGGTGTCTGTGCGCTAGGGAGCTCATAGAGCGAGGATGAGGTTAATTATTACGAATTATTGGAAGAGGTGCTGGAATTGGAATACTTTGGAATGGAAAACCATGTCATTTTATTCAAATGCCATTGGTTTAATGTGTCCCCTAGCCATGTTAGATTGAATCTACGATTTAGGCTTGTTGAAATCAATCACATCCGGAAGCTAAACACTACTGATCCATTTGTATTGGCTTAACAAGTCCAGCAAGTCTACTACACAAGTTTTCCCGGAAACACTAGAGAGAGGTATGACTGGCATGCAGTGTATAAAGTTAAATCAATAAGCAAAATTCGGATGCCTTTTCTAGCAAGGCAGAGGGAACGCAATCTTCCTATACGTGATACTCCATTTCAAGAAGAACGTGTAGCAGCACCATTTCAGATTTTCCTTACTGTTGAACTTGATTCTTTGGATATCTTAGTAGATCATAGTGCAGCACCAATTGAGGTGCCTGTTGAGGAACTTCGACCCATCCAATCGCAGCCAAGTACACGAGAGGGAGTGAAATTTGAAGAAAGAGATATGGATAAATTTGAACCTAAGTTTGAAGATTTTGATTCAAATAGTAATTGGGGGGGATGATTAGCGACTAGTGACTTTTGTATCGAACTGCTAAATAACATTTTCAAAATATTTAAAAATGTAATTCTATTGTTGTACATGGTAATTTTTCTTATATGTTTGTGATATTTAGTTTTTGTTTCAAGTTTGACAAGTTGTCGAAGATTTATTTTTTTTGTTTGTTGAACTGTTCATGTGATTTTGTTGAACTCTTCAGTATTAACTCATACAATAACTTGTATTAACTCATTCAGCTACCTATTACTCCATTTCACCTGGCAAAACTAATCAGATAACCTCTATTCTTTGTCTTGTCAATTATCAAAATTTGAATTTATGAAAAAGATTACATTGATAATGCATGCTATATGTGTAGGATGTCTTCTAGCAGAGGCCAGGGGCTTGATAGGCGTGGACTTAGCGACAGGCACACTATTGACCAGGTGCCTCGGATGTTTGACCAAGCAGCTAATGAATTCTATATTTGAGACAAGTCAGAGGCTAGTAGGCGGACAGTGGATATTGCCCTGCACTGCACCTGTAGGCCAGCCTTCTCCATCTAGTGTTGAACATGCTGGCCACCCTTCTCTTTCCAGCACAGCACATACAGGTCAGCCCGAATCTGTGACTTCTAAACCTACCCATATTGATGGCCGCCAACATATCCAACCATTTCACGATGAGTAAACTTTGCTTCTAACTTGGTCTAATTTTATTATTTAGTCCTAATTTATCAACATATTACTGTAACTGAACTTCATTCAATTTGCATTTGACAGCTTCATTCTCGAGGGTATCACTTGCCAAATAATGTCCATTCTTAGGAGGTATCTAGGGTCACATGCAACATGGGAGCAAGTCCCTTAGGATAGGAAGGAGAACCTATTTAATAAATTTAAGATGATACTATGTATATCCAAACAAATATTTATTCTACATAACAAGAATCTCTAATTTACATATTTACAATTTCACAAAACTATTCTAATTTTGATAGGAGATATACATGTGGTTGCCACACCATGACGTCGGTATATGGCACTCATGGGAGTAAACCCACAAGAGAAATTACAAAAACACAATTTATAAAATAAAGAAAACAGCAATTTAGCAAGTTGGAAGTGATGATCCAAGGGATCTAATGAGAGCAGTGCCTAAATACATGCTCGCTATTGACTGGGAGACAATCTGTAATGGCTGGATGAATGCACCAAACTATCAGAATAAGTGCATAAAAGTTAGGGAGAATAGATTGATTGGGAAAGATGGATCAATTGTAAAGCAGACCGGCGGTTCCATTTCATTTGCCGAGCACAAACGTAGAATGGTAAATTTCTTATCAAAGTCACAGTTTAGTTACATTTATTTATATAATTTATTCACTTAATGAATTAATACACTAGGAACAAAATGGGACGAGGGTCAGCCAAGTTGCAGTCCATGACCATACTCACCGGAGAAAATAAAGAGAGGGTGATTATGTCGACAACAAGTCGAAGAGGGTTCGGTAAGCTTCTAATGCCAAATTCACAATATATTAAAATTCACTACCATAATTTTCAAGAGATATATGTTTTTTGTGCTGCTACTATTCTTGACAAAGTGCTTAAAACATTTGATTTTTCACTGGACCTATTATATCATGTGATTCTTAAATTTGAAGGTGTTTTACTTCTTAAATTAGAATGTGGCTTATATACTTTGTTTAGACAAATAAACTTTCAATAACTTCTAATACCTATTATATGAGGTTGAACTGAGATTTGTTTGTAACTAAACAGAATCCTACTTGTAACTGAATAGAATCCTACTTGTAATTGAAATAATGGTTGCTTGTGTGATGGGATTAAAATTCGTTTTATCAATGAAGATTTATGCACATAACTGAACTTAGATGTGTTTGTAACTATGCGGGCCTCTCTTTGTAACCATACAAATATATGCTTGTAACTGAACAAGTCATTGTCTATAAGAGTTGGTCCTAGTTTGGTTGAATAGAGGGACATATTTGCATGTAATTGAAAGGAGATATGCTTGGAACTGAATTGAGATCTGCTTGTAACTAAACAGAACTCTGCTTGTAACTGAACCAATGGATGCTTGTGTGACTTGGAATTATGCTTAGTTTTATAATTGAAGATATATACATGTTACTGAACTTAGATGTGCTTGTAACTATATTGGCTTCTTCTTGTAATCATACAAAGCTATGCTTGTAACTGAACAAGTCATTGCCTTTAAGAGTTGGTCCTAGTTTAATTGAATAGAGAGACATATTTGCATGTAACTGAAAGGAGATATGCTTGGAACTGAACTGAGATCTGCTTGTAAATAAACGGAACCCTGCTTGTAATTGAACTAATAGATGCTTATGACTTAGATCTGTTCAGTTATAAGCATAGCTTTGCTTAGTTACAAGCATAGTTTCGACTGGTTACAAGCATATCTCAGCTGAATTACAAGCACAATTCTGTTTGTCTTTCTTACTAAAATCTATTTTTTTGTTTCTTCTATTCTAGTCTTATTATCATGTAAGGTAACGTGATTACTTGTCATTGATTTATTTTAGGAGGAGTATGAACACTCATATTGTAGTCGATATGGCAGTAATCCTACTCTAGATAGCTCATTTGATGCACATAAATGGGTTGCAATTTATGATGGGTCTTGTAAGAATCGAATTTATAATTTTGAGAACACCTATCATTACAGAAAGCTTGTTTCTATTGGCAGTTCATCTAAATCCATCTTTACAACACCTCCTTTTGGATATGTCAGTTCGGATCAATTACAAGAGGCAATTACTAAAGCGTTTGTAGAGGAGAGACAAACAGTAGTATCAAGAGAGGCACAAGTGTTTTAGGAGATCAAGAAATTAGTAGAAGAGACATTGAAGGCCAGAGAAGAGGCAATGAAAGCTAGGGAGGAGGCTATGATGGTTGCAATAGCTGCAATGATGAAAAAGTTCAATACAATACAAAGAGGATCATCAACCCAAAATGAGAGTACTGGAGAAGGTAATAAGCAGTGAAGTTACAATTTAACATTGTTATGTTTTAATATTTTACATTCTTATTTCATTTTTTATGTTCCAAAATAGTTATCAAATTGTATTATTAAAGATTTTGACATTTCAAACTAATTGTACTATCATGTTTAATTACTTTTCATGTATGCTATTAGTGAATTACAATTGAAATGATACAAATGTATAACAAGAATTATTATAATATATTATGGGAATTGAAATGATATATATGTATTTTAGCAATTACAACATCAGTGACCCCTAAAATGGGTCACAAGGAGGTCACAAAATTAGTGACCCAATTGTGACCTTGCACGCAGTTACGATAATAAGGTTAATGGGGTCGCTAAATAGTGACTGACTAGTGACGGAAAAATTGCAATCACTGATTACTTACCACATTCCCAGTTACTAAATGTGTATCTAATTTTGTTATAAAAATGGTCACTAAATAATTAATGACCACTACAATCGGTCACTAATCAGTGACCGCCACAATTGGTCACTAATTAGTAACCGCATGTTTTTCGGTCACTGATTAATGATGAAAAAACTGCGGCACTATTTAGTGACTGAAATAATGGCGGTCACTAATTAGTGACTGATTATATTTGGTCACTAATTAGTGACCGCCTTGTCAAAAAATCGATTAGTGACGAGACTTTTTCTGACCGACCGTAGCGGTGACAAATGCGATCACTGATTTATTCATTGACCGCTGCCCTTTAAAATTAGTGATCGATCATGAGGTCACTAAATACCATTTTTCTAGTAGTGTTGTAGCATGTATTAGCCTTCAAAATTATATAGGACCAAGCATGAAAGAGGTTATATATAGTTGGAGGTTTTGTTTTATATTTCTCCCACAAAATTTTAAAGTTGATAAGCTTATTTAAAGCCATCTAGTACCATCACAATGAGGGAGTTGGAATATGAAAATTTAGGGAAGTATTAATTCTCTAAAGATAAGATGACCAGCCATAAAATGGGATCCTATAGGGTTACTTCAATAATTCCAATTGAGAACTTGTAATCGCACAGTAATGTGCCTAATATATATGTAGAAACAAGAGGGTTTGCAGACAATCTTTTTTTTTTTTTTCAAATAGAATAAAAATTCCATCAAGATTCCTTATCAACTCACATATATAAAAGTCTAATGAATTACCCATTAGAATCTAAGGAGGTGGGGACAAAACCATGCAAAGGGTTGTTTAGTTGGTCCAACACCATCAAAACTCTCAACTACCCCATTCCACCAGTGGAAGAAAGGAAGAAGATAGGAAACAAAGGGGAGAGCCTACTAAAAATTGGGTGTTGCCTGGCCAAGGACATAGTGATATGATTTTGACTTGGGTTTCATGGATTCAACTTAGAAAAACAGCATTTTTGTTATCTACATTTGACCCTTAACAGACTTGAAGGAGCCTGATGCAGGAACAGTTTGCTTAACCTTCTGTTTTTATGTTTTTTTTTTATAATTTTTTTTATTTTAGTATATTTTTTTTTTAACTTTTGAGTGTTTTTATTTGTGATAAGTGATCACATTACCAGTATGTGACTTTTGAATGAGGTTTAAACTTAAGATTAGTTAAGCCTTAAAAGAATGGGTTAGGTTTAGTAATTTGCTAATGACCCTAGTATAAATAATTCTAGAGATTTGCATTCAGTAGCTTTTTAGTCATATATGATAATTTCATATTTGAGAGATTTCTAAACCGTAAATTCCATTTTTTATCATTCCACATCAATCTATCCTACCTCTTTTCTTGAATTTTATTACTTTAGTTGCTGTCTACTATCTTCTATTGCATCAGGGCCTCATCCAATAGCTGCCATTTTTTGTATAATAAACTTAGGCAGGTTAGGTGAAATGTTAAAAAATTCTATATCACTTTATATGCTTATTCATATATTTATTTATTTATTTCTTGTCTGCATGCAGGCCATTGTGCAATCGTGCCATTCTGTCTAGTTTATGCAGTGTATGTTGCATTATTTCCTGTGTGTCCAGTATTATGCTCTATGTAATGCTCATATTCTATTTTGCTGACATTAATTTTGAGAATACATGAACTGCATATGGTCTATCCTTTTAAGATTGTTATAATAAGTTAGTAATCTAAAGAAAAAAAAGAATTTCTAGTTATCTTTTACGTTCATTTTTTGATGCGCTTGTCAGATACTGAAATGAATAGGGAGGAGCTTGGGAACATTATAACTGTGAGAGCAAAACCAGCTGGTGCATTGTTTGTGAAAAATAATGGCCATAGAGAGGATAAAGAGGAGTCCAGAACTGAACCTGATGTGGGCTTGGAATTCGATTCAGCTGAAGATGCACAGGAATTTTATAGTTTATATGCAGCACAAACAGGATTCAGAATTAGGATAGGTCAGTTGTACATGTCCAGAGTTGATGGGTCAGTTATTTCACGAAGATTTGTGTGTTCAAAGGGCGGTTTTCAGCCTAACTCCAGAATAGGTTGTCCAGCATTTATAAAGGTACAAAAAAATGATTCCTGGAAGTGGATTCTGGCCAATATCAAGAAAGAGCACAATCATGAGCTTGGACTGCCATGGGAAATTCGTCCGCCCCATATAAAAAGGAAAGCCCATCCAGCTCCAAGATTGACAAATGTAGCGTCCACCAGAACAGGAATAAGATCCCTTGAGGAGGAGGATGTATGCCCACTTCCTTCAGGTATTGTTGATGTCAAACCTTTCAAAAGGGAGAGGCAGAAGGAGTACCTAAAGTTGAACCTTACAAAGGTCTTGAATTCAGTTCTGCTAATGAAGCATATAAATTTTATTATTCATATGCAGCTAAAACTGGATTCAAAGTTCGCATTGGTCAATTGTTCCGTTCAAAGCATAATGGATCAATTACCTCTAGAAGATTTGTGTGCTCATAGGAAGGACATCAGCACCCTTCAAGAGTTGGTTGTGGTGCATTCATGAGGATACAGAGACAAGAATCAGGAAAATGGATAGTTGATTGTCTTCAAAAAGAACACAACCACAGTCTTGATTCTACAATGGATTCAACCAGGCTAATTGCTGCAGCTCTGAATGGCTTTAGAGAGGAAGCAGCTAGTGGCTTAGATAATTTGGATTTGGCTGAAGCAAATGGTCGCCTGAAGCTTGCAAAAGAGGTCGTAAAAGTAATATTGGAAGTGATTGTTACCCTGTGCTTGTTGATTATTTTCAATCTCGTCAGGCAGAAAATACAGGGTTCTTCTATGCAGTGGAAGTTGAGGATGGCAAATGCATGAGCATTTTTTGGGCTGATGACCCGTCTAGATTATTATGTAGCCAATTCGGGGACACCATTGTTTTTTATACATCATATAGGAGCAGTAGTTAGTCTGTGCCATTTGCTTCATTCTTTGGTATTAATCATCATAAGCAACCAGTGCTTCTTGGGTGTGCTTTGATTGCTGATGAATCCGAGGAATCTGTTACATGGGTGTTCCAAACATGGGTTGGGGCAATGTCAGGATGCCGCCCTTTGTCCATAATAGCCGATCAAGACAAGGCTATCCAACAGTCAATTGCACAAGTTTTTCCTGAAACACATCAGCGTTTTTCAATGTGGCAAATCAAGATGAAGGAACTGGAGTATCTGGATGCACTCCTTTCCATGAATACTAAGTTCAAATATTAATATGAGACTTGCATTTGTCAGAGTCAGACACCGAGTGAATTTGATCCTGCCTGGAGTATAATTCTTCAAAAGTATGACTTGAAAGAGAATGCTTGGTTGAAAGAAATGTATAGAACACGGAAAAGTTGGGTTCCATTGTATATAAGGGGTACATTCTTTGCAGGCATTGGGATGGATGGAAGCTTCAAATCATTTTTTAGCTCTTATCTGAATGCCCCAACACCACTTGATGAATTTGTTCTGCGTATGAAAAAGCTCTTGAGCAACATCGTGAGGAGGAAAAAAAGGAGGATATCAACTCATTTAACTTGCAAGTTGTTTTGCACGCAAAGGATCCCAAAGAAGAACAAGGAAGACTTCTTTGTACAATGACAATGTTTAAAGCATTTCAGAAAGAGCTTTTGGAATGCTATGGCTATGTTGGAATAAAGATTACTATGGAAGGTTCTATTAGTAGATATTTGGTGCAGAAATGTGGGAATGGGGATGAGAGAAATACTGTTGCCTTCAATGCGAATAACCTTACTTTTAGTTGTAGTTGTAAAATGTTTGAATTTGAAGGCATGCTTTGTAGACATGCACTTAAAATATTCCAGATGGTTAACATAAGGGAACTTCCATCTCGCTACATCTTGCACCGGTGGACTAAAAATGCCAAGTATGGCATTCTAAGGGATATTGATTCTGCTGGTAGCTCGCAAGATTTCAGGGCTTTGATGCTCTGGAGTTTAAGAGAGGAAACCCGTAACTATATTGAGGCTGGGGCAACGTCTATAGAAAGATGCAAGCTTGCTCATGAGATTATGCAAGTGGGCAAAAGAAACTTTTGCTGGCAAAGCTAATGTATATCCGAGACAAAGGTCAGATTCTCCTTTTCTTTTATTTTTTGATGATGTGGTGAGAGATACTTAATGGTTGATTTGTAGTCTGAATTGATTCTGTAAGTAGTCATCTGATATGTCCATGTGATCTATTGACAGTAGCTTGCTGTGGATGCCAAGTACTTTACTGTTTGTTAGAAAACTACTTATGAAATTTTTATTTTGGCCACTAACGGCCTTGATGTCAGAAAATTGCTCTTGTATGGAATGGTGTTCCTCCGTGAAGTTTAATATCACAAAAACTGACCCTAGAGGAAAATCTTTTGGCGTCATAATTTTATGGATGTTAGAGAGACATAGGGTTATCATTTAAACTACAATGTATGAGTTATTCAAAATTTTTAATTCTTTCACATTATAGTTTTTCCTTCTGAGCCAGCTCATATGAATTGTATTGGCTTATTTTGTTGCTCCTTGTGCTGATCTCACATATAAGGTGCACTTTTCTTAATCCTTTATACTTGGGTATGTAGAGAAGAACTAATTGAAAGTTTCAGACTTGCTTTTAGTACCAAGTGTGGATGTTTTCTTGGTGAGTGTACAGAGGGTTCCTCTTGTAGCAACTTGGAAATTTTCATATCATGGTGAGAGGCAGTGGTTAGGTATGACTGGTGTTCTAGGAGGCAGTGCACTACTTATGGGGAGAGAGGATGTGTAATAGCTTTTGAGTAGATGGGTGGGACTCTTTGAATGGTTTAGCACATTGTCACCATTTCCAGGTAAGCAAGAATTAACCAGGGGCAAAACTAAGCTCTATAATTGTAAGAATATAGGCAACGCATAGTCTTTTGAAACGCTTCAGGATAATAGTTGACAGCATGTCAAACTTTAATTTGTTTGCCTTTTGAGTAACTTCTGTTACTTCCATCTAAAGGGCCATGAATGTAAATAAAACTGCTCAAGCAAAGTGAGATATCAATCAATGATTACATTTTGTTTCCTTGAAGTTTTTGGGTAGGGAGGTTCTTGTTATTTTAATATTTTTATTTATTTGTTCTTTGTTAAAGGACCTATTTGGCTGAGCATTATCCTAGTTTGTATATTATCAGCTTGAGGAGGTAGATTAACCTGGGTGATCCATGTGGTTGGACAAATGGGCTCAACAACACAATTTTGATGCCCAATGCGATGAGGTTGGACTGGATACCCATGGCGGTAGTGCGGATGTGGATTTGACTCCGCTTTGAACAGTTGGGTATTATTTTAATACAGCTTTGGTATGTAAGCTGCCTATGTAGAGATCACGTATTTTGTGAGAATATCCATCTAGTGATAGAAAAAGCTTTTTCATGTACTATATTTTCCCCGTTTCTTGAATATTATCTTACAATGTAATTTATCAAATAAATTATTCTGCAATTAATGTTTACTTTTTTTTTTTTTAAGGCAACCAAATTAGCTTACGACAGAGAAACATCTCACATATGCTGACTGCCAAGTGGAGACTGCTTATGGACTATGCTGCCAATTTCTTTAATTTGAATGTTCTATTGCTGCATATTGTGAAAAGCAGAAGATACGTAATCAAACTGAGCTATTTGTTGTCATTTTCCTTGTACATTTTGTTTGATAGAGTGATTAGAGCCTTCTATTCCCTCTCTTGATCGTTCAAATTGAGGCCATATTTTCAAGCTAAAGACGGAAAAAAAAAAAAAAAAAGAAAAGTAAGAGTGAAAAAAGAAAAGAATTATCATTACAATGGTTGCTTTTTCACTTGCTTCCAGGCTGCAACAGAAGTTCTAGCCAGTGGTTTAGTGGGCATCGTTTCAAACCCACCTCACAGATTTCTCCATGTCATTCTCGTGGAAATGTGAAAGTCAATAGCCTTTTTTCTTTAAGGGTAACTAATGGGATGAATTTCTTACTGTCTCATTGAACTTGTAAACAAAAAAAAAAAAAAACTTTTATATGCTATCTGACCAAAGTCTGTATTGCACGGAAACACTACAAGAAATTGTGCTATTTCCGATGGACAAATTCCGTCGGAAAAAAAGGAAATTCCATCGAAAAAACAGTTTCCGACGGAATTTCCCGACAGCTTGCTATCCGTCGGAAAAAATCTTGTCGGAAATTTTTTCCAACAGAAAGAATTGAGCCATCGGAAATTTCCGACGAAAAATGTCCGTCAGAAAAAAAAAACCTTTCGTCAGATATTTCATCTACCGATGAGAAAAAAGGACGGAATTTCCAGCGGAATCTTCGTTGGAAATTTTCGGCAAAAGCTTCCACCGGAAATTTCCGGCGACATTCCGGCGGAAGTTCCGGCGACTTTCTGGTAGAAGTTTCCGATGAACTTTCCAACCATTAAATTTTCTAACGATTTTTTCGGCCTATATTTCTATCAAGTTTTACAATTTTTTTATTAAATATATTTTTATTTACAATTGTTTTCTTATTTTTTACATTTTTTAACTTTCAATCTGAAATTTTTTTAGACTTTTTATTTTTAATATTTTAAATTATTTTATAATTTTTGTAAAATTTATTATTTATTATTTTATATTTCATATTTAATAAAACAAAATGTATTAAAAATAATTACATAAAAATAGAAATTAAATATTTAAATTTACAATAAAATTGCAGAACGGCCGACCGATTCTTTCACAACGGCGGACGATTCCTCAACGGTAAATATGGCAGGTAAACTGGCAGTTGAGAGGAAGGGGAAGAGAGAGAGATAGAGAGAGAGAGAGGAGAGAGAGCAGGCTTGAGAGAGTCGACTGATTCTTCCACAACGGCAAACGATTCTTCAACGGCAAACATGACATGTAAATCGTTGGTTGAGAGGCAGGGAAAAAGAGAGAGGGAGAGAGAGAGGGAGCCAGTTTGAGAGAGTGAGAAAGGAAAACAAAGAAAAAGAAAGACAAACGAAAGAGAGCCAAGTGAGAGAGCAGAGATGGAGAGAGAGACTGAGTGAGAGAAAAGAGTTGCGAGACGATAAAGAGAGAGCAGCAGATAGAAAAATTTTAAAAATTGAGTGAGAAGGAAGAGTAATAAAGAAAATTATTTATATTAAGAAATTTCCGACGGCTTTCCAACAGAATGCCGTAAGAAATTATCACGGATTCCAAATAACGGATCCGTGACATCTTTTTGGACATTTCCGACGGACAAGGTTCCATCACAAAGCCCAAATCACGATCAATTTGGGCGCCCACTGTTTGGGCACCCAATGTTTTTAAAACAATGAATATGGGCGCCCATATTTTTAAAATAATTAAATCTTTATTTTATTAATGGTTATAATATAATGTATATTATATATAATACATTTTTTAACTACAAAAAGTAATTAATTTTAATAAAAATTTTAATAATATATATAATATATGGTATACACTATTAAATTTAATATTACATACATATTTACTATATAAATTTAGAATATACTTTCTAATTATAAAAAAAAATTAATTTTAATAAAAAAATTAATAATATATATAAATATTATCTATACAATATATATGGTATATACTATTATTATATAAAATTAGATTTTTAAAATAGTATACATTGTATATATATACTATATACTATATAGTATATTTATACTATATATGTAGTATTATGTATGTACTCTTAAGTATAAATATATATACATATTATACTATATATAATAACATATATATATATATAGTACAGATAATAGTATATGTACACACATATAGTACATATTTACTATGTGTACAAAATTTAATAGTACTATATGTATTATATGTACTATATATATGATATAATATGTAACATATATTATTTTATATTTCATATGCGATAGTATATATTACAATATATGTATATACTATATATGCTATGTATAGTACATACAATATATAGTGTATATATATATAATATAATATATTTCTTTAACTATATTAAGTAATTAAATCTAATAAAAAATTTTAATAGTACATATAGTATTATTATACTAAATTTAATATTATATGTAACATAATATATAGTATATATAGTAATACATATATATATATATAGTATACAGTAAATATAGTATATCCTTTATTACATATCTACATATATTATATTATATTATATATATAAATATATACTATATATAGCATATACTATAAATATTATAATTATATTTATATAATTATTATAATATAATATTATAAAATGATATTATAAATATTATAATAAAAAAAGCAGACGTACGTGGGAAAAGCAACGGGATATACCCCTGCAGAAGTAAACCATCTTTTTGACAATTAAATTTTATAATAAATAAAATATGTTTTCCGATGGACAGATGTCCATCGGAAATAATTAATTAATAAAAATAATAAATAAATTATTTTTCTGACAAAAAATGGTATGTCGAAAACTAATTAAATAATAAAATTAATAAAATTAAATATTTTTCCGACGGATAGATGTCTGTCGAAAATAATTAATTAATAAAAATAAATAAATAAATTATTTTTCCGATGAATAAGTGTCTGTCAGAAAGTAATAAAATAATAAAATAAATATTTTTTTCGATAGACTATTGTCTGTCGGAAAATATTTAAATATTAAAATAAATATATTTTTTGACAGAATTTTCCATCGAAAGGCTGTCGGTAATATATTTCTCTGCGTAATTTTGTTTTCCAATGGACATTTCGTTGAAAAGTCTGTCGGAAAAGCGATGATTTTGTTGTCCGTCAGTAATTTCTATCGGAATTTTCTCTTTTTCTTGTAGTGAAAAGAAGTCTGAAAGGATATGTTCTATGCGGTGCAAGCTAATGGTGATTCATTTGCCAGGAATATCACTCTCTCTTTTATCTAGGTACTAACCCAATTTGTTAAGGACGGCATTTCTCTTAATCTATAAACTTCATTTTGCATTTGTACACTTCTGATAGAAATGCTAATATAGCCCCTGAGCAATAGGCTGTTAGCAAATTAGCCATGAACTTTTAGTTCATGAAATTACCCCTCTGAACTATGTAAAATTCTCCCAATAACCACCTGAATCAACTCTTTTCCGTCAAATAGTTGACTGCCTGTTATTTTCTAGTGCAAAGAGTTGTGGGTTTATAAGGAGGGAAACCAACATTTCTTATGCTTCAATTTTGCTTTATGGTTTGAATTTATTTATGTAGGTAGTTTGTGTTATGTTAGTACTGTTTTTCTGATAAATAAGTCTACCACAATAATTGAATTTTGTGATGATCAATAAACGAACTATCACAATTGCTTTCTAAACCCAAATCCATTATAAATCTCTCCAGCTACTTTTCGCATAGAACTGAAGGACGAACGCGAAGGTATTTGACCTGAACCTGAGAGCTTTGAAGCTCCCACGAAGTGGACTGTAACTATGTTTCAATGGGAATGTAGTCTACTGTTTTTATGGCAAGTTAAAATCAACTTGAAGGAAATGCAGATGGCAATGGCAAGAACGACGGTGACAGAGGGAACTCGTTGGTGGAAAGGTGGCAACGACCATGGCTGCTGCAATAATAATAATAATAAAATATTAATGAAAAAAAATCTACTTGGTGCAATTGTTGGTGAAGTGTAATGCTATATAGATTAGCCATATTATCGGATAAAATGAAACCTGTTACATACGCCATGCTCTACAACACTATGTCAAACTGAGGTAATAATTATGTCAATTGGTAACGGTATCCCCTCAAAATTTGGGCTTCTTAAATGGCCAAACCTGTCTCTCTCTCTCTCTAGTGTATGTTCTTGTGTGAGTGAGGAGAACTTTAAGTTCGTGGCAAGTAAAAGTAAATTTGTCATCACTATATGGGGCAATGTTGTTTCCTAAGATTGAAAATGACATTAAATCATCATGTTTTCAACCAACAACGACAAAGAACGCCTTAGTTAACTATGTGCGTGTGAGTTTCTAGCATATGCTGTCTACAATCTTTTTTACGTTTACTCTAAGGTGTTTTATGCTATGATAAAATTTTATTATAAAAGTAAAATAGAAATGAGAATTTTAAAAAAAATGTATTTAATAGACAATTGAAAATAAAAATACCCATTTTCTAAAGAATTATAATTTCATCAAAATGTAATTTATCTTTTCTTTTGTCTCCTATTTGTAGCTTGTTCCCTGCCTGGGCTCAATTAATGTATGTTCTTTGAAGAGACCCAACAGATGATTAACTCATGCATCAAAAAGTCCCAGTTGTGTTTAAATATATCTATAGAAGGCTAACTGTAAGGTGTTTTCCAGTTAAATAGATATATGCTTCATTTGTAATTGATAGGCTTGTAACAATGCAAGGACAATGTTGCGGGAGAGCTATGGAGGAGGCTGTGAAAGGAAAAGTAGAGTAGAAGATAGATAATGTAACGTGTATTTGTGTCTTCCATTGTCAATAGTAGTTTCCATTGGCTAGGTGGTGTTTATAAATACATGTACCTCATTGGACGAGGGTGATGCCCTAGGTAGCTGGAGAAGAGGGCATAGCCGACAATTAGTGTAATGACCCCATTTTTGAAAATTTAATTGAGAATTTAAATAATTATTGTATTAAGGGATTTAATTGCATGAAATAGAAGAATCTGGGGTTAAATTGAAAATTTGGAGGGTGTGAGTGAAAAAATCAAAAGAATCAGTTCAATTGGAGACTGTGGGGATTAAATTGAAAGAAACTAAAGAGGGAGGATTAGAATGAAGGCGTAGGAACTTGGAGGACTAAAATAGAAATAGGCGTGGGCTCAATAAAAAGAAATAGAAATTTAGAGGACTAAATTAAGAAGAAGGGAGAAGTTCCAATTGACAACCTACTGGAAACTTTGAAGCTAATTGGGTGCAAATTGTTGCAAATATATCAACTCAAATCAGTTGTATGCATGCATAATGGTATAGAGAAGAAAAGCCCTCAAGCAATTGGGCATTTTTCCACCCCTGTTGATGGAAATAAAAATACTTAAACTTTATTCTACACCTTGAATAGTTTACGTGTAGTCCTATTTATAAAAAAACTAATCCTAGTTCTAATAGGAAACCTAATCCTAATAAAACTCTAATACCTCTAAAGATAATTACATAAAAAAATAAATCCTAATCTAAGATAATTACAAGAAATTATCTTAACACTCTCCTTTAAACTGATAACTACAGAAATCAGTTTAGAGAGATGTCCTTAGCTGAAATCATCATCCGAGCCTTGATCGAAACTTCACGAACACATCTTGTTTGAGGGGTTTGGTCATAATGTTTGCAACTTGTTCACCACTTGGACAAAACTCAAGGTTGTTCGCACCACTATTACATTGATCCCGTAGAAAATGATAACGAACATCTATGTGTTTGCTTCTCCCATGTAATACTGGATTCTTGGAAATCTTGATTGCTGAAGCATTATCACAAAAGATAGTAGTTGGTCCCACTTGCTTGCTTTGAAGTGTTTCCATCAACTTCCTTAACCAAATAGCTTGACAGGATCATGTTGTTGCTGCAATGTACTTAGCTTCTATAGAAGATAAAGTAACTATCTGTTGTTTCTTTGATGACTAAGAGATTGTTCCAGAACTTAGAGTTTTTATGGCTCTCCTTGTCTCATTCTCCATTTATGCCTTGAAAATTTTGAATATCCCAAAAGTTTCTGACTTTTCCTGCAAAAAATAGACCAAAGTTTTCTTAGAATAATCATTAGTAAAAGTAATGAAATAACGGTTACCACCATTGGAAGTAGGAATGATAGGGCCACAAATGTTAGAATGGATCAACTCAAGTACTTTCTTTGCTCTCCATGACTTTCCTTGAAGGAACTGAGAGTGAGGTTGTTTGCCAACAACACAATCTTCACACACTTGTGAATGAGCGATAATTTGAGGAAGACCTTTAACCATATTCTTCTATTAGAGAGTCCTCAATCTTCCAAAGTTCAAGTGCCCATATCGGTAATGTCAAAGCCAAGATGGATTCTTGATTTTGGTCAGGAAACAAGGAGTATGTTGAAGTTTTAAGGGAATAACTTGTTTGTGCTCATCTGAATAGTAGCAATGGCTCCTCTTTTAGGATCATATATCTCACATAATCATTTTTGAATGGTTATTACATAATCTTTCTCTTGCAGTTGTCCAACGCTCAACAAGTTACTTTTCAGTCTGGAACATAGAAGACGTTGGATATGGTTTCTACAAAGCCATTCTTGGTGCGGATATTAATATCACCTTTTCCAAGTACCTCAACTGCAGAGCTATCACCAAAACAAACAGTTGATTTAAAGCTTTCATTTAAATTTGAGAAAAGTGACTTACTTCTGCACATGTGATTGCTGCATCCCATGTTCACGTACCAAACATCTTATTCGGATGGATTTGTGACGTGGGTGGCCATCAGAATAGTCTCAACATTATGCTACTGTTCTTGTTGTTCTACAAAATTTGTTTTCTCCCTTCTTTCTTTGTTAGGCATTTTGGTGTAGCAATCATAACTGTAATGGCCGAATTTATGACACCTATAACATTCGACCTTGGACTTGTTATGCCACCCTCTTCCTTTGCCTTGGTTGTTGTTGGCTTTTGGATGCTGTTCTTGTTGTTTGTCTCCAGCTTTGGAACCCTGTCCTTCTCTTCCTCTTCCTCTTCCTCTTCCTCTGTCTCTTCCTCTTCCTCGGCCTCTTCCTCTAGAGTTCGAAGATTGAGAAGAAGTATAGGTTTTAAGGGCTTGTTCCTCCTTAGTTGAACTTCGGGTCAACTTTTGCTCATGTACCAGGAGGGAGCTTTAAAGTTCATCAACTGAGAGTACATCAAGATCTTTAAATTCCTCAATAGAATAAATAACAAAATCATACCTTGGTGTCAGGGAGTGCAGAATCTTTTCAACAATGGTGACATCATCCATCTTCTCTCATTGAAACCGCATCTTGTTAACAATCTCCATGGTTCGGGAAAAATAGCTTGTGATAGACTCATCGTCTTTCATCTCGAGAATCTCAAAGTCTTATTCCAGGGCTTGAAGTTGTGCACGCTTCACTCTTGATGAGCTTGATATTTCTTTTTCATGGAGTCCCATATGTCTTTTGAAGTCTCCTTGTTGAGAATAGTCTCCAAGATCATTTGGTCTATTGCTTGGAAGAGATAATTTTTAGCCTTCAGGTCTTTCAGCTTTAAACTCTCCAATTCTGTCCTTTGGATGGCTGTTAACACTATTGGTGTTGATGGTTCTGCTCCACCTTCGGTTTTGGATGAAGGTTTTGTAATACCTTCACAACCACCTGCCAGTATTCTTTGGATCTCAAAAAATTTTTCATCAACATGCTCCAGTGGTCATAATGTCCATCAAACCGTGGAACGGCAGGTTGTACGAAGCTGTCGGACGCCATTGGAAGCCTTTTGATCTTTCCTTAAGTGTTTTGATTAATCCGGTTCAATTATGGGTATTTTTTTTGGATAGTCTGGTTCAGATCTACCGATTTAGTTATGGCTGGTTTGGTTCCATTGGTTCAAGCAATCTGGTAGGTTCTGGTTGGTCAGGTTCAGGTGGACCAGTTTGGCTCAACCCGATCCAGTTAGGTTGGGTCAACTCGGTTCAGTAGGTTAGGTCGGACCGGTTTGGGCAGTCTCTCTAGGGTTGGCTCTGGTCTGCGGGTCGTCTTCCGCTGGTTTCTACAGGGATGGTTCGAATCAACTCTGTATCAGTCTGTTGCAGTCGAGTATAAGTCGGACTGATCTTCAATTGTAGGATCTAAATTGGACAGGTTGCTAAAGAGTCAGGTTGCCTTTGCTTCGGATTGCAGTGTTGCAGTTTAGTACAATATTGTCTGGTCTGGTCTACTACTTCAGTTTTGGGTCAGATCTTGTTTGTCGGGTTGAACCGTTCGGACCAGATCTTATGGAGTTGTTTTGGCTTCTGCAGATTGAGGTTGCGTGGACTGGATCGGATTGCTACTACTGCTCTTTGATGTTTTAGATCTAGATGAGTTCTGGTCAGTTGGTTTCTTCAGATCTGGATCGGCTCCATCCGCTTCAAATTGTTATGGATTTGTTTCGGATTGGACTGTTCTGCTACAATTGGTCAGACGGATCTGCTCCTGTTATGGATCTGCTTCGGATCGGATTGTTCTATTGCAAACAGTTGGACGGATCTGCTCCTATTATGGATCTGCTTTGGATCGGACTGTTCTGTTACAATCGGTCGAATAAATCTGCTCATGTTATGGATCTGCTTCGGATTAGACTATTCTGCTGCAAATGATCGGACGGATCTGCTCCTGTTATGGATCTGCTTCGGACCGGACTGTTCTGCTATAGTGGTCGGATCGGACTGTCTGCTACAATAAGTCGTATTCGAATCTGCTCAGTCGGCTCAGACCTGCTACAGTCGGGTGTTCGGATCGACTTTGACTGCTTCGATTTTGGATTAGCAATGGCGGATCGGTTCTGCTCCAGTAAGTCAGATCTGCTTTTGCAATAGTCAGTTGGAACAACTTCGGGTTAGTCAGCTTCTGCAATAGTTTGGACGGATTTGCTTCAGTTGGAATAGCTTTGGGTCAAACGGATCTGCTTGGATCTATCGGATCAAAGTAGAGGATGACCAAATTGCAGTTTGGTCCCTCTGCTTTTTAGTTTTCAAATCCGGTTCCTGCACTATTCAAGTTCAGGTCCCTAAATTTGTAATTTTTTCACCTAAGCCCTTTTGCGGAATGGACTTAGTGTTTAGACCCTTAATCTCTCAATTTCTTCACTTAGGTCCTTATTGCAGAAGGATCCTAAGTAGATGGCTCTGATACCACTGATGGAAATAAAAATACTTAAACTTTATTCCACACCTTGAATGGTTTACATGTACTCCTAATTATAATAAAACTAATCCTAGTTGTAATAGGAAACCTAATCCTAGTAAAACTCTAATAGCTCTAAAGATAATTACATAAAAAAATAAATCATAATCTAAGATAATTACAGGAAATTATCTTAACACTTGTTACATGAATTTCCTAGGAAGATTTTGACAAAGCTTGCAAAGGACTTGGCAAAAATCTACCATTTCCAACCATTGATTTCACAATGGAGTCCTAAAATCATCTCGTTGGTGGTGGTTCTTCAATCCCTAGTTGTCAATTGAGATCAGAGAACAAGGTGAAAGGGTTAAATTGTAGTTTGGGGGCTTTAGGTTATAGTTTGCAGGAATTTAGGTTTGTTTCTAAGTTTCCAAGGAGGGAAGAAAGGGTCTAGGTGGATTCGGGCTTGAGCCGATCTGACCAGATTGGCTCAGCTCAGCTAAACTGGGTTTTGCTAGTTTAATGAATCGATTCGAGCATTTAAGCTGGGTTTGGCCGATTCAGAACGGTCCAAAGGTTTGGGCCAATTTGATCTAGTTCTAAGAGTTTTTAGTCCGGTTCATTCCGATTTAGAGTATTTTTAGTCCAATTTAGTTCAGTTATGAGGATTTCTAGTCCAGTTCAGATCAGTTTTGAGTAATTCGAGGCTAGTTCAATCAAGTTTTAATGGTATTTGGGCTAGTTCATTTCGATTTTGTGGTTTAATTGACTAGACTAGTCTAGTTTTAGGATTTTAAATCTGTTTCAAAGGTATTTTATGGCTGGTTTATATTGGTTTAGTAGTGTTTGAGGCCGGTTCAGACCTCTATTATAAATTATTTTCTAAAAGGAATTATATATGGGAGATATACTATGATTAGTCATGATACAATGTACTCTAACTCGATATGTTCAGTCGATGATCCATTAGTTATGATATGATATTTGATATATTTCTAACACGATACACTCTGTTAGTGATTTGTTGATATAAGATTTGGATGTAATAAATGATACCTCCAACATGTTGCGTTTTGTCGTTGAGATGACATTCTAATTTGATATGTGATATATAATACTTTCAGCAAAATGCACTTTGCTATTGAGATGATATTTTTGATATGATCTCTGCATCTAATTTGCATTTTCAAATTTAAATTATTTTCTAAAAATTTTGATTTAGAGCTTCACAGGATATATATTATGATTTTCAATAATATTTACTATTCGCCCACTATCTATATTATACACATATGTTTTGCATGTTTACGATGCATGTCTTAGTAGGACTAAAGTTTGATTATTATTTATTAAATTTTATACTTACCAATTTTTTAATATTTTTCATATTGTAATGTTGGTTCACATCTATGTGCGCACTTCTGACCAATTACGTATTTTCCTCGACGAGGATAATCCTAAGTATGAGAAATTTTGTACATGTCTATTTGTACTTTAGAGTGCTTAATTTACTTTTCAAACCGAATCCTTTTATTTGTAAATACATGTAATATTTATATTCAAATTGTTTAAATTATAATTGTTTTTTCCATTCGATACTTCCTATAATTGGTAATTCAGTTTTAGTGCTCGTCACATGCCTGATTTTGAGTCGTGATGCTTAGAGAATACCAGATTATGGATAGCCCTAAAAGTTGCCAATTCTATCCTTCTCATTTCAAATCATGTTGAAGGGACCACAGCAACAACAGTTGAACGATCAGTGACTTCTATAATTTCTGAGCCCCACGTTGGAAGGTTGCGTTGATGACATTTGCACCACTTGGCAGATAGGTTAGGATAGGAAACGACTGTGCCAAACAGGGAGAGAGGGGCGGTAGACTGCGAAGTGATTGTTTTTTGGCTAAGGAGACAGAGAAGGTTCCTTGTGCCAAATTTCCCTCATAAATATAATAATCCGTAGAGAAAAGCAGAAATAACTTGTACCAAGTTAGAAAGTGTGACAATTAAATGCAAATATGTTGAAGTACAATCAAATTCAATCTGCATGGTTTATTAATAATTATTATAAACATACGCCATTAACAAAGCGCTCATCGTTTCTTCAAAACTACAACGACAAAGGCCTACTCTCTAGCCTAAACAACATGGTTATTGAACATAAAACTCTTCTTTATTGAATCCAAATCAAGCACACAAACCCTTATCAAAGCCATCTTTATTAATTAAGAACCCTGCGTTTCTTCCTAATCCCTCCGTCCTTTCCCACTAGCACTTCAATGGGTCCCATGCAAACCATGGCTGCCGCAAACCTCGACGCCCATGCTGATGGATGGTCCACGTGGCCCTTCACCATCTTCCTCGCCAGCACACTGCTCCAAAGAGTCTGGTCGGATGCTAAAAGCCCTTGTGAGCCTTCAAATTCCTGTAACAGTTATTATCCAATTAAACTGGCGTGACAGGTTCGAAAGGCACGACTGGATCGCTGCCTTGCTAGGGACACTTCGCTTTTAGGTAATTCGCATAGGCCCAATCTAAGGACGGCTCAGTGGGATGGGCAGCATTGAATGAGTACGGACATCTGTACCAAGAAGACAACGCACCATTTGTTACCCTCCGTGTTGACTTTTTGTTGGGAGAAGTGAGATAATCATTCGTGCACTGACCTGGAGAATGCAGAGCAGGGGCATCGCCAATAAAAAGTAGCATGTCATTGACACGTGTTTTGACCTTTCCCAGTTTTGATCTTGATTTTTTAGTAGAAAATGATATTTCTAATGTGGGTGTGGGAGCAGTATTGACACAATAAAATCATCCCCTCGCGTATTTATTAAGAAGCTGACTTCTTGATTGACTTGTTCTTCTGCTTATGTACGGAATTATATACTACTACACAGATGTTGGCAAAATGGAGACATTAGTTTACTGATCATAGGAGCTTAAAGGAACTCATGAATCAGGTAATTCAAACTCCAGCACAACGGCGCTATTTGAGTAAATTGTTAGTATTTGACTGTGAGATTATGTATAAACCAGGAAAAGGGAATGTGGTTGCTAATGCATTGTCCAAAATTCAAGAACTTTTAACCAATTTGCACTCAATTCAATGTCTCCTTTTGGACCAAATTTGCCAGGCAAATTTACAAGATCCTGTTCTTAACAATATCAAACAATCATTAGCCACAACATTTATACCAAGGTATTCATTTCAATGATGTTTTATTTCTCTGCAATTAACTTGTAGTGCCAGCCAATTCTACTATCAAATTCCAGTTGATCACTAAGTTCCATAACACTCCATTAGGAGGACATGCAAGAACTACAAGGACTTACCAAAAGTTAGCTGAGAAGTTTTATTGGGAACATATACAGAATGATGTGTAGGAGCATGTTTCACAATGTCAAGTATGCCAACACACCAAATATAGTACTGAAAAACCAGTGGGTCTATCACAACCTTTATCTCTAGCTATAGCTATTTGGGAGGAGTTTACTATGAATTATGTTACTTCCCTTCCTCAAGTAGAAGGCAATATTACCATTTTTGTGGTAGTAGATTGATTCTCCAAGATGGGTTATTTTTGTACTTTACCTTCAAAATATGATGCGAGGAGGGTGGCTGATTTGTTTGCAGATATAGTTGTCAAACTTCATGGTTTCCGCAAACCATTATTTCTAATAGAGATCCAGTGTTTATTAGTAAGTTTTGGACTCAATTACTGAAATCCTGTGGCACTTCTTTGAAGTCTAGTACCACATATCATCCACAAATAGATAGATAATCATTGTTTCGAACAATACCTCCATGTGTTTGTTTATCAATAACCTCACAAATGGTTTGGGTTCCCCAAATGGGCTGAATATCGGTATAGTACCAGCTACCATTCTATTATTGGTAGGACTCCCTTTCAGGTGGTTTATGGCAAATTATCTTCTCCTAGGCCTGGATATGTGCTTGGACAATCTACCAACCAATTAGTAGAGGAGGAATTATTGTAGTGTCAACAACTAAGGCAATAATTAGAAAACCATCTTGAAGCTGCGTGAAAGTGCAAGAAGAAATATGCAGATTTATCTCGGAAGGAAAAGACTTTTCAAGAAGGTAATTGGGTTTGGCTTAATACCCAATTGTACCAAACCCAATTGTATAGACAACAATCTCTTAGGGGTAAAGAGCATCCTAAACTTGGTTCTCGGTATAAACGTTTATTTCAGATGGCTGCACATGTAGGATTGGTGGCTTACAATTTATTTTTACCCAGGATTGCGAACTCCATCTTGTGTTCCATGTCTCTCTTTACTCCTGCAAATTTAGTGAGCAACTAGATCCAGACGAGTCTTGGACCTACTCCAATGGCTATTTTGGTAAAATGTACATTTTGTGATCAAGGCCATTCCCTAGTGCAAGTACTAGAACGATGGAAGGGTGTTGTGAGAGATGAAGCCACATGGGAAAACTTAAAAGAGTTAAGAAACAAATTTGTACATATTAAACTTGAGGACAAGGTTATTGTCCAAGGGGTGCATATTGATAGGAACTAAATGTTCTCTAACTGTAGAGAAGATAGGTTAGGTCAATAGTTACAATAATTTTTGTTAGTTAGTTGAGTTGTTTGTTAACTAATGTGCATACTTTCTATTGGTACAAAAAGATGAAGAGTTTTTTTATAAAGGACATAAAAATATAAATAAAAAAGAGAGAGAAAGTTAAGATTTCTCCGGATATATTAACAATTTCTTCGTAGAGGATTTGAGGAGATTTTATGTTATATTTGATTATTTATTTGTTAAAATAATTAATTAATAATTTAAATTTTTAATAAAAATAAGTCAAATTAAATAATTAATGTTTTAAACAATTTAATTGAATAAAATTAAGTGTCCTCTTATATACTTTATAAAAAATTATTAAATAATTTAATTTACACGGATCAATGGTTTTTTAGTCATATTTTGCAATTATTGTTATTATTATCCTATTCTATAATTTTTATTTTTAATGGCTCTTTTGATTTCACAATTTTTCTTTTTTTTTTTTTTTATTTCACCCATCATTTAAAAATAAAAACAAAAACAAAACAAAACAAAAACAAATCCGGTACCAGCCCCGCCTGATTTGTGCGTACGGATCGTGAAGTCAGGCGGTTTAAACCGCACCGGAGATAGAGAGGAGAGACAGGCAGAGAATCCGCATACCTAACACATGCTGGATAGAGATCTCACTGGGTGACTCTGCATTGATGAGAAGATAGAGAGTTAGAGAGAGAAGATAATCGTGCAATCCAATTACAAAATTTGCTGCACATTTCCTCTCGCAATCGCAGGCGCTCAGTAACGCGGGAGAATATGTAATGCTGGCTGTCCCCGCCAAAATTGACCTAACCCCATATGAGTCTCTTCGGCAACAATGCATGTGATCTATAGCTGCAGAACTGGCTCAGATAGTTCACTTTCTGCTTGAAGCACATCATTTGCGGCCTCAGTGTGCACAAAACCCTAACCTTGTCCCTGGAGCGGTATGAGGTAAAACCCTAATATCCTTTGCTGCTTTGTTTTTCCCCATTCTATGTGTGATTAGCATGTTGTAGTTTTGTTTTGATGCTAGTTTTGTGTATAAATTTTAGTTTTTTGTTTGGTCAATTGATCAATTTCTGGTTGTTGATATGTGTGGTAGTTATGTAACCTGGAATGCCCTCTGATGGATGTGTATAATCTTCCTAGATTTATTTTTATTTATGTTTTTGGTGTTTCAGTGTCAAATATGATTTTACCATGTTCTTATATATTATTAAATTAATTTCTATCAATGTTTAAATTATTTTTTGTGATTCAGAAAGAGAATTATTTTTCTTCAAAGTGAGTAAATTATATTTTGTATACTTTTACTTTGGCCCCCCATGAGAAATATTTCTAGTTCTGCCACCAGTCTCAACATTCATAATTGCTTTGTGTTAATCATAGAAACAGATGTACTGGTTGCCGAGGTAAAATTTTAACATGAAGAAAACATGATACTGAAATATATATATGTGTGTGTGTGTGTGTGTGTGTGTATTCCTTTTGTCGAACTCATTTGAATTTTTGGTAATTACCTCTGGTTGCCTCCAATTATTTAGTAAATAACAGATTGTATGCACAGGTTGGTCTGGATTTCAGAGATAGGTTGGAAATTGAAAAAAACAAGCTGAGTTGATCATGAGACTTTTTGGTTTAGGAAATCATTCTGCACCTTCTAATATTAGCTTGAAGTAAAGAGGTAGTTGAAGTATGCTAACAGGCAATAATTGAAGCTTGTAGTCATTTGAGGAACTCCGTTGTTTTTGGGGGGGGAGGGGGTGGGGGGTGGTGTGGTGCTTATGATTGAGTTTGGATTTGGAAGGAATGTGTAAACAAAACTACTGCATCTGGTTTGATAATTTTCAAACTAAACAAAATTTATGTAACATAGAAACCTAACCAAACAATGCCAAAATGTTATGGAATCTTGTGGCTTGTATAATATAATAATTTTGGAAATTACACTCTTATTAAGTATGGTAACCATTTGCTTGAATAATAAAACATATTATAGGACATGGTAAAATCCTAATAATAGTAATAAAAATATGCCTAGTGGCAGTCATATGTAGTATACCTAGTTATGTTGGAAATTTTCTATAAAACTAAAGGTAAAAAAGTTATTTGGTGTAACTACATTAGTTACAGCCATTTATATGTGTTTTAGTAAAACATGGTAATAGCAAAAGCAGTTTGTGGTGTGGTTTGTAAATAATGTAATTGCATCTAAATATAAATTGTATTTTAATTTTTCCAAACTAAGCCATTTTTTCCCATTGTCATAAATTAAGTCAAATCACTTTAACTTGAATGTGGTGTTTGGACATTGATATGTTCAAGGAAGCTCCTTGATACTGATTGGATCATTCAAGTATTCTGGTTGCTGTGTGTGAATAATTTTCAGATCATGGCCTGAGGAATATCAATGCTAACTCTTTCCTCTCTTATCTGGAATCAGTTGCATGATCCAATTATCTGGTTAGATGTATTGGATTATGTTCTTAATTATTGCTATGAAGTTCTCCATGTACTTTTCTATTTGCCAGCTAGCATCCAACTTATTGCAAGTTAGTAATCTCTAATCATTTCTGGAAAAAAAAAAATTGCTTCGATATTTGCAGTGTCAATCTGTTAAGATTCCATATTCAGTTATTCACTATTGATATCCTACTAGACCTTTGTTAGTAATAATGTTTTCTTAGCCCCCTGTAACTATCAATGCTTATTTATTTTTACCTATTAAAAGGTACTAGTTTTTCCCCTGAATCCATGTAATGTTTGACCAGTTTTTGGAGTTGCCAAAATTGAAGAGATCTAGATGGTTGTTTAGAGAAGGATAACATTTACATTCTGAAAGTTCCATTTGATATACCTTAGTTGGAGTGCAATGTACAATGGAGCACATATGCTTAGGAGTTAAGATACCCCCCCATACGCCAATAGACAAGGACATTGGAGCGAAGAAAGCCATCCGTTTTACTTTCTTTATTCATGTTAGCAATTTGTTTTTCTTTACAGAAACCAAATACAAAGTGTTATAGGAGCTTTGTCCAAATTTCTTGAATAATTTATGCAAAGTTTGACATAATTCTAGAAATGATATGAAAGTAGAAACTGGAGTTTCTACACTGTTATGTTTGATCTAAAAACTTTGATGACCATTCCATCTCAGTTTACAATGTAACATCACTCCCATGTTGGAGTGCAATGTATCATTGGACTTTAAAGTGGTTTCATTATGAGCAAGTGTCATTGGACTTGATGTTTTATCTTTCTGTATGGGATTCATAACTTTTTATGTGGCATTTACCAGGATTTATTGATTAAAAATGTTATCATGACTAGTCATAATGAGTCGGATAGACATAGCAAGGATGTAGCAATAGTAAAATGCCAAGGACATAGTGAATGATTTTGACTTGGGGTTCAGGGATTGAACTTAGAAAAACAGCATTTTTGTTATCTACATTTGACCCTCAACAGACTTGAAGGAGCCTGATGCAGGAACAGTTTGCTTAATTATGTTTTTTTATAATTATTTTTTTTTTTTATTATAGTATTTTATTTGACTTTTTAGTGTTTTTATTTGTAATAAGTGATCACATGACTAGCATGTGACTTTTGAATGAGGTTTAGACTTATGATTAGTTAAGCCTTGAAAGAATGGCTAAGTTTAGTAATATGTTAATAATCCTAGTATAAATAATCCTAGGATTTGTATTCAGCAGCTTTTTAGTCATATATGATAATTTCATATTTAAGAGGTTTCTAAACCCTAAATTTCATTTTTTATCATTCCACTTCAATCTATCCTATCTCTTTTCTTGAATTTTATTGCTTTAGTTGCTGTCTACTATCTTCTACCGCATCAGAGCCTCATGCAATAGCTGCCATTTTTGTATAATAAACTTGGCAGTTTAGGTGAAATGTTTGAAAATTCTATATCACTTTAATATGCTTATTTATATATTTATTTATTATTTATTTCTTGTCCGCATGCAGGCCATTGTGCAATCGTGCCATTCTGTCTAGTTTTATGCAGAGTATGTTGCATTATTTCCTGTGTGTCCAGTATTATGCTCTATGTAATACTCATGTTCTATTTTGCTGACATTATTTTGAGAATACATGAACCGGCACATGGTCTATCCTTTTAAGATTGTTATAATAAGTTAGTAACCTAGAAAAAAAAAAAAAAAAAAAAAAAAAAAAGAATTTCTAGTCTTCTTTTACATTCATTTTTTGATGGGCTTGTCAGATACTGAAATGAATAGGGAGGAGCTTGGAACATAGAACTGTGAGAGCAAAACCAGCTGGTGCATTGTTTTGAAAAATAATCCATAGAGAGGATAAAGAGGAGTCCAGGCCTGAACCTGATGTGGGCTTGGAATTCGATTCAGCTGAAGAAGCACAGGAATTTTATAGTTTATATGCAGCACAAACAGGATTCAGAATTAGGATAGGTCAGTTGTACAGGTCCAGAGTTGATGGGTCCGTTAGTTCACGTAGATTTGTGTGTTCAAAGGTGGTTTTCAAACTAACTCCAGAATAGGTTGTCCAGCATTTATAAAGGTACAAAAAAATGATACTGGGAAGTGGATTCTGGCCAATATCAAGAAAGAGCACAATCATGAGCTTGGACTGCCAGGGGAGATTCGCCCATCCCATATACAGAGGAAAGCCCATCCAGCTCCAAGATCGACAAATGTAGTGTCAACCAGAACTGAATAAGATCCCTTGAGGAGGAGGATGCACGCCCACTTCCTTCAGGTATTGTTGATGTCAAACCTCTCAAAAGGGGAGAGGCAGAAGGAGTACCTAAAGTTGAACCTTACAAAGGTTCTTGAATTCAGTTCTGCTAATGAAGCATATAATTTTATTATGCATATGCAGCTAAAACTGGATTCAAAGTTCGCATTGGTCAATTGTTCCGTTCAAAGCATAATGGATCAATTACCTCTAGAAGAATTTGTGTGCTCAAAGAAGGACATCAGCACCCTTCAAGAGTTGGTTGGTGGTGCATTCATGAGGATACAGAGACAAGAATCAGGAAAATGATGGTTGATCGTCTTCAAAAAGAACACAACCACAGTCTTGATTGTACAATGGAATTCAACCGGGCTAATTGCTGCAGCTCTTGACGGCTTTAGAGAGGAAGCAGCTAGTGGCTTAGATAATTTGGATTTGGGTGAAGCAAATGGTTGCCCGAACCTTGCCAAAAGAGGTCGTAAAAGTAATATTGGAAGTGATTGGTACCCTGTGCTTGTTGATTATTTTCAATCTCGTCAGGCAGAAAATACAGGTTCTTCTATGCTGTGGAAGTTGAGGATGGCAAATGCATGAGCATTTTTTGGGCTGATGACCAGTCCCTAGATTCTCATGTAGCCAATTCGGGGACACCATTGTTTTTGATACATCGTATAGGAGCATAGTTACTCTGTGCCATTGCTTCATTCTTTGTATTAATCATCATAAGCAACCAGTGCTTCTTGGTTGGCTTTGATTGCTGATGAATCCAAGGAATCTTTTACATGGGTGTTCCAAACATGGTTAGGGCAATGTCAGGATGCTGCCCTTTGTCGATAATAGCTGATCAAGACAAGCTATCCAGCAGTCCATTGCACAAGTTTTTTTCCCTGAAACACATCATCGTTTTTCAATGTGGCAAATCAAGACGAAGGAACAGGAGTATCTGGGTGCACTGCTTTCCATGAATACTAAGTTCAAATATGAATATGAGACTTGCATTTGTCAGAGTCAGACACCGGTGAATTTGATTCTGCCTGGAGTATAATTCTTCAGAAGTATGACTTGAAAGAGAATGCTTGTTGAAAGAAATGTATAGAACACGGAAAAGTTGGGTTCCATTGTATATAAGGGGTACATTCTTTGCAGGCATTGGATGGATGGAAGCTTCAAATCATTTTTTAGCTCTTATCTGAATGCCCAAACACCACTTGATGAATTTTTCTGCGATATGAAAAAGCTCTTGAGCAACATCGTGAGGAGGAAAAAAAGGAGGATAATCAACTCGTTTAACTTGCAAGCTGTTTGCACACAAAGGATCCCATAGAAGAACAAGGAAGACATCTTTATACAATGACAATGTTTAAAGCATTTCAGAAAGAGCTTTTGGAATGCTATGGCTATGTTGGAATAAAGATTAATATGAAGGTTCTATTAGTAGAATTTGGTGCAGAAATGTGGGAATGGGGATGAGAGACATACTGTTGCCTTCAATGCAAATAACCTTAATATTAGTTGTAGTTGTAAAATTTGGAATTTGAAGGCATGCTTTGTAGACATGCACTTAAAATATTCCAGATGGTTAACATAAGGGAACTTCC
>CAJVSB020000531.1:0-42724 GCA_911865555.2 Thlaspi arvense | reverse complement strand
ATGATCTTTTTTTATTTCTTAAAAGTACACCTCTATGTTTATGGTCCTTTTTCACGTCTATTATAAAATTTGTGACACATTCTTTTTATTTTATTTTCCTAACACCTTTATCAAGACGTGGTTCGAGGCACTCTTCACGTAGAACCCGCTCTGACTCGATTTTAATATTATTTATCATTAGTTTATTACTATTTTTTTTTAAAAATGCATATATTAAAATTTGTAATACATTTACTTATAATTCATTATCTCATTTTCTATACTCAATGTAAAATTCGTGACACTTACATGTAAGATTTGATAGCCTACAATTAGAGAAAGGAAATTATTGGAACCGAGTTATTGGGTTGATGGGAACCTTGAGACTTCAAGAATTAATTATACATTTCTCACCTTAGTTTCATCACTATATTTTTCAAAAACCAACGATAAGTTTCAAAGATTATTAGGTGAATTTTCACTTTCCTCCTTGGACGTTTGGGAAAGCATCATATCCCCCTCTTTGTTTTTCTTTATTGTCTACCTCTATAAACAGGGGTGTTAAGGTAAAATAGTAAATGACAATAAGGGGGGGGGGGGGAAGGAAAATTGAAATTCATTATTTTTATTTTAATATAAAGGGTTGTACTCCAATTAACATGTTAATGGTTATCTATAGAGTGCGTTGAGCAAGTTTTTATATACCAAGCTTATGAAGGGCGAGAAAGTCCAGAACAGGGACTTCTATATAATAATTTATTCACAGGGCCCATTGAGGATATTAAAAAACAATTTTTGGATAATTGCTAAAAAAATGGATTTCAAAATTTGTAGAAAACATCAGTCTCCTCCATCTGTTTTTCTTTAATTACTCATTTAGCATTGTGCTCTTATTGTTAACATATCTGTTAACAGATCCAGATGATAGGGGGTGACTGAATACTTTTGGGAGAGGAGGGGGAGAGGGTAATTTTCCTAACATCGAGGAGGGAATGAAGTTCACCTAATTTAACATATCCCATCTTAGTTTTATCTTTTTTCGAAAAGGAAAAGTTGGCCCGTAATGTTTCGAAATTTATTATTCGCCATCTTAGTTTCATTATTAATTTTGGGAAGCAAGGGCTCACAGGTCTCCCTAAATGATCATAAATCCTATAATATGCAGCCTTCAGAAAGCAGAATGGTTGGTTTGCCCATTTTTTTGAAATTAAGACTTATTTTAATGTCTTCATTTGGGCTATGTCCGTCGCATAATTAGGTTAGTAAAATCTTTTTAATTGAAACGTGACATGATTTTATTAATTTTGTAATATCTTATTTTATATTAATTCTTTATAGTAATAACTATAATATATAAAAAAATAAAGATTATTACTAAATAAATTAAAATTAAATATTTTGCGTTACTAATTCAAATTTAACAAGTTGTTGGGAAGTAAACTTAATAAATCGTTAGAATAATTGGTCTCCGGTTATTCAATTTTTTTTTTAAAATTTTAAAATATTTTATAAAATATATATTATTCAAATTATTTAATAAAAAATATAAAAATTTTTAGTAAAATATTTTAATCAAATATTACTTAAAATCCAGAACCTATATTGTCAAAACTATTCAATTAAACATTCACCCTCCTAAAATTTCTGAATTTATTTGTCACAGAGAGAGAGAAGAAGGCTGGTCAAGCTTGTATTTTGATGAATTTTTTAAAAAATTATTTTTGTAAAAGAATTTTTTAATTATTTTTGAAATTAATTAAAATTATTTTTTTGAAAAAATATTTTAAAAAATTTATTTAAATATTTTTAAAAAACTTTTTTGATAAAAATATTTCTTATAACAAAAATTTAAACCAACGACCTGAATTAAAGTGATTTCTTGTCAGTTGTCCATTCAGATTGGAAAGGAGCGATGAAAACTCCAAAACGATGGGCTCATCCCCCCTTCCACGTAGGCAGTGCGCGTCTGAAACGAGTCCATGAAAAGACATACACCTGCTGCGTTGTTGTTGTCTTGTCCCGCCTCACAACAGACAACACAACTGGCGCTTCGTTTCCAAAAAAAAAAATAAATATTTTGATGCTGGGCTTTTTTTGGTAATATCTTTGCCTTCATGGCCGTTTTATGGTGCAATAAAATATTTTATAGTTTTTGTCATGTATTTTTTAATAAAATATTATATAAAAACATCTAAAAGTAAAAATTACATAAATTTGGCATATTTTTTCTTATATCATTATTCTATTCAAAGTAAAATTCTATTTTTAAAAAATAATTATATATTTTCTTTACCAAATCAAAAGAGAAAGGAAACTTTCCATGGCTGTAAATGAGATTTTGCAAATCTAATATTACCAATGTCTATTTATATATATATTTTTATCAAATCAGAGTATATTTTTTATTATTGTATTATAAAAAATTAATTTATTATGTAATTTGATAAGATATTTATATAACACGTGTGTGTGTGTTTTACTGGCCTTATAGATAGGGTTTGGATAGAGAGTCACGGATCACGTTATCATAATATTAAGATATTATGAGTGTGATTTATTTAATGTATTAATATTTAAAATAAAACACCATACATTAATTAAATAAGTCAATACAATACAAAAATGTAATCCTCTAAGAAATAGGCGGTATTAAGTCGTCACAACTTGCATAGGAGAATAGTTCAAGGAATCATTACTTATATTAATATTATAAAAATAAATAATGACAGAATTAACATTAAAAGAGTTTATAAATTATATCAGTACTATTTAAAATTATGTTTAATGAATGCATATATCAAGTGTAGTAAAAAATATCCTAAAAGTTACAGTTTATATTTTAAATAGATTATTTTTGGATTATGTTGTATATATGTATGCTATAAAACAAGTTGACATGTAAAAATTAAGGTCTGCTTGACAGTATTTAGAAAAAAAAAAATAATAAGATTGAAAAATGTGGATATGAAAAATGCGTTCCTTAGAAAGGATTTTTTTTTATCATAAAAATACACTTTTTGACAAATATCAACTTGTTAAAAATCGAGCATTAGAAAAAAATTTTAATAGAAAATTTTGTTTGTCAAAATTTTTGACAAATAAAAACTGGAGGAAACAGAAAATTTGTTTGTTGAAGACTTCTTCCATCATACGGGATGACCAGTTGTTAGAAGCTTTGTTTGTTAAAAAATTTTTTTATTTTTAATTCTTTTGAAAAATTTTTCTGTTAAATTTTTTTAAAATTCATTTTCAATTTCAACTGACTTTTCTGTCAAGAAAATCCGTTGAAAAACTTAGAAAATTAAAAAATAAAAATGACACTTTTGTATTCCTCTCATAAATTAAAAATAAAAAACCATCTCCTTTGAAGGCTTCTGCTGTTTCTTTTCAAAGGAAAAGACTCACTGTATCGTCGCTTGGACTGTATCGTCGGTTGCCGTGTCAGTTTTCAGAGGAAAAGAAGTCTTGTTGCTTTGACATAAAAAGAACAAATCTCAATGTATCAAGGGTTAAAGAATGGATCTCCACCATCCAAAAAGGAAACATGCATTGACGAAAAAAGAAATATATCATTGCATTGATATCTGCATTTGTCGTTGCTTTCTGGTGGCAGTGGTGAGTAGATACTCATAAACGACATGAGATTACAGTAATTTAAGCCTTTTTTCTTTTTGTCATCTCAACTTAATTGTCCTTAATGTAAACTGCCTCGTAATTACCACTCATCGGGACAGATAAACAACATTTTCTTATGGAATGCCTTTTCTTGCTCCTGTTTCAAGGGAAAAAAAAAAATGGTTTAGTACTTGGACAGAGAGACAAGTTGAGGTGGAGACGACGGTCAGAGAACAGGGGAGAACACGCCAAAGAAGAGCCAGCGAAGGGGGAGAAGACATTGGATAAAGGAGCCGGAGAATGGGGAGAAGATGCCAGAGAGAAAAGGAGAAGATCGCGGGAGAAGGGAGTGGATGGCTTATTCAAGGCATTTCTGATGGACAACCTATGGGAAACAACGTAGGGAAAATCCTGTCTCCCGATATAATTTTCACAAAACCCCACATTTTTCTGACAAATGTCAAATTTTCTGTTAGAAAATTTATTTTTTCAATTTTTTAAATTATTTTTGACAGAAATTTACTTTTTTAAAAAAAACTTACATTATTTTTTTTCTGGCGAAAAGTTAGGGCTAAATTTCCAACAGTCAAATTTTATTTATTTTAAAAAAAATATTTTTTAAAGTCCATTGTTATTTTTATATTTTAAAAATAAAAATTTTAAAAACAAATTTCTAACAAATATAATCAGTTGGTAAGTATGTTGAAAATTTATTTATTGAAAATTTATTTATTATTTTTCGACAGAAACTATTCCTCAAAAATTTATCCTTTAAAAATATTATTTTTTTCTTTTTCCAAGCACGCCATATGTTGGAATTTTATTTTTTAAAATAATATTTTTTAATTTTGTACCACATGTTTTTCTCTCCATTTTTTTGACAAAATTATTTACAAAATACATATTCATGGAAATTCTGTTTCCGAGGGAGTTTTTGGGAAAATCCGTCAGAAACAGTCTCCTGTAAACTGCACTTTCTTGTAGTAGATAAATATATTTGGAGAGAGTGAAAAAATTTGATAATAATGTCTATTATATTTAATTTTTTTTTGTCACCAAACTATTGATTTACATTTTTACCTCAAAAAAACTCCGAGGAGGTTTAATAAAGGTGGGGGTGTTCACGGTTCGGTTTGGTTTGATTTGATACTCAAATTCAAATAACCATATTTTACGATTTGTAATTTTTATAAATCAAGTCAAACCACGGTTTACGATTTAGTTTGGTTTCAAATTACGGTTTGTGATTTACAATTAAAAATGAATTAAATTCACTATTTTTAAAAACTTTAACAGAGTTTTCCTAAAAATTGATTATCTATTTTTTTTCCTAATATGTTTATCTTAATAATTAATTATTTATTAATTAACTATAGCAGTTATACATTTTATAATAAATATTTTATATTATTTTACAGAATTTCACTATTATTAATAGAAATTACACTTAAAAAGAAAAATAATTAATTATTAAAATAAATTAAATATAAAAGATAATAAAAAGAAGAAATATACAGTCAAATAATAAAAATATATCATATTTAAAAGATAAGGATAAGATTTTAATTTTGTATATATATAAATTATACAATTTGGTTCGGTCTATACGGTTTGTCTAAATATCAAATTCAAACCAACACACTATACGATTTAATTCAATTTTATTTGATTTGATTAGATTTATACAATTAATTAATTTTATTTAATTTGTTAAACATCTCTAAATAAGATGATTGGTAATTTGATTTAATTTGTCAAACATCTCTAAATAAAGGTGGTTTGGCCTGGAGAGGTAAACTTTTACGCCCTGGCGCCGCACACGAGAGATAAACCCACTACACCTGTTTGAGAACTCAGTCTAAAAAAATTGTCAAACAACCCAATAAACGTCATATCATATTGTAAATTGTAATCAAGTTAAATTGGCAAAGTAAAAGCTTGACACGATTATTTTCGCGAATTAATCATGTTGACGTCATTAGGTAAAGTCACGTCTACTTATTACATATACATATTATTCATCTACCATATGCCCAAAATTATGTTATCTAGGACCAATTGATGTATAACAATTTTGAACCTGAAATGACTTAAATGAACCTTTTTAAACTGACCACTTTACCTCAATTTTTTATTAATACTTTTTGAGCATGTTGCATGCCATTTTTTTAGCTTTTGTGACGTGCTATTGATAATGTTATAATGGTGAAAATAAAAAATTTTCTTACGAGAAATTAGCTAAAAGTTCTCACAAATTACTAAAATTCATATAATTTAATTCTATTCAAACGATGAATAAATTTACAGTGCACATAATAAAAATAATAAATTAATTTAAATAAAATGAAATAAAATAATTAAAGTAAATCATAGTTCTAGAATTTTAAATGAAAATTTCCTTAACATTTCATTTAAAATCCCTTGATAAGCTTCTTTTGATTTATAAATAAATGAAATGTTAATCTATAATTCTAAATTATTATATTTTCTTTCAAAATATTACAAATAACCTAATTAAAATCAAATTACTGTATTCTCATATAATTTGAAATTGACTAGATTCATTAAGTGTAGATTCCTAATTAGCTATCTAGGGTGAATGGATAATTTTAGCTTACTAAGAATCGATTTAATTATTTGTAAAATTAAGCTGAACATTAGCTATTCAACTGTAAACTAAATCCAATCTACTTCTGCCAAGATTTAATTTGATTTATAAAGAATTTCAACTGATACCCGACAATTGAAAAACATTAAAATGCTTGGAAAGATCAAAAGAATTAACAAATAATTCAAACTGCATGTTAAGTTTAAAATCCTAGAAAAGCTGAATTAACTCATGTTTGTGACGCAAATCATCAAGAAATTCATTACAAACGTGATAATCTAATTAAGAAGAATCAAATTCAGATTCAGTAAATAACTGAAAACTAAACTACATTTTAAAACCCAAAAGGACCGTGCTATCACTCATTCCTGCTCTACAGCACGCCTCTGTCTTCTCCAACCTCACTGCTATTGCTTTTTCTTCCTCTTGATTTTTTTCTGCTCTGTTTGCTTCCTACCTAGACATTCTGCAGCACTCTCTTCTTTCTCTCACAGATGGACTCAATCTCATTCTCAGCCTTATCCTATATCTCTCCTTATCTCAATTCTATCCCTTTTGCTGCAAAACCCTCCTGGGCTCAAATTGAATTAGCAGCTCACAAAATGCTAGCTCGTTCCAGCTGCTGGGCTTGAACTTTGGGCTGCACAATGAGTTACATCATTCGATTTTTCCTTGAATTAGGTCTAAAAGCTTTTCTTCACTACATAACCTAAAAAAATCCATAAGAAATGTCTAAATAAGCTTGCAATAAATATAAATCATTTCAAAGGATAAAAAGATTAAATTTATTATAGTGTAGGAAATGTAATAAATATATGTTAGAAGATTAAAATTAATTAGGACATGTCACGATCATATCTTCCTTTCTCAACCAACTTATGATGACTAATGAAGATTAAAATTAATTATGACATATCACGATCATCTCTCCCTTTCTCAATCAACTTATGACGACTAATGATTTTTCAGTGGAGTCATCAGAAAAGTAAGCTCCATGAAATGTCACAAGTGCATTTCCAAACTTGAAACCTGTTACTTTACAGGTCTGTTCCTTCTTACTTAAAAGTGTGTCGGTTAGAAGAAAGGGAAAGAAGACTTGTGACCTCCCTGCTAGCTCTTCCTCGTCTCTGTGAAAGTACATCACGTGGTGACTCACATAATCACATATTCCATCTTCTCATGCCTGGTCCCGGCCCTCCCACCACACCACCAAAGGGATCTAGCGTTCCCGTGTTGCCCTAACTGAAGAATCTCCATGCAACAGTCAGGTGCATTGACATTTTGTTGATTGTGTACCGGCATTTATTGGTGTATAATGCGTTCTTCACAATATCTAACGCCCAAAATGCTTGTAAAAACACTAAACAACACGAAGAAAATAGGATATTATTTCACCTTAGTTAAGTTATGTCAACCTAACGTGTAGTGTGTTGATTAATTGGCAGCTAAATCCCAACGGAGACATCCCAGATCCCCACCAAGGCAGCTAGCAGAGCTCATTGTTTTCGTAAGTGATTTAATAAGGATTTTTCAAGTACGAGAAATATATTTAATGGCCATAAGTTTAAATAATTAACAGGTGGATTATTTTTCTGAAATAAATTTACTATGAGTTTATCAAATTTTTCATGTAAAACATAGTTGATAAACTATTAGTCTTAACATAAGGAAATCAGTTAACAGTTGTTTTTGACACTCATGGTCATATGTGAGTGAAAATTCTAACTTTCCATTAATCTTGGTTCGGGAAGAATCTCGATTAGCACTCCATGTTGATCGTCGAAGTTCATTAAAGTCTGAACGGTGTCTACTTCTAACTTCCCTGATTATTTTCTTCGAAACCTTTAAGGATATTCGATGTGGTTTCATAAAACCTTAAAATCCAAAAGTTGGAATAAAGAAATCTGCCATTTTTCTGTGCTTGGTTATTAGGAAAAAGGTATACTCTTTCACGTCAAATGTCAAGTTATTATTTGTAAAAAGAGATTGTATTAAAATGAAAAATAAATTATAAGTACAAAGAGCCTGAAAGAGCGAACTAGTACTCTTGAGAATGCTTTGGGTTGTTCCATGATTTTCTAAATGTCGAGACAAGAAGAGAAGTCCGGAAGAGCTCTAAATGCAGTTTATCTGGCCGAAACAAATGAAGGTACTTCAATGAAAACGGACCTGATACAGTTCAATAGCTTGTCGATGCACGAGACGATCTTCATGGTTAATTGCAAGGAATTGGGAGCTCAAATTAGAAAAACAGGGAAAAAAGTACTTGTGACTTTACATGGATCTCCTGCTCAAGTCTTAACTGTGACTGAAAATTTGGAGAAGGTTCTAGGGAGCAATCCAAGTTAAGGCCACGTTTGACTTGCAGATGGATTAGAGGGATGGATATTGGACCATTACCAAAAGAAAAAGGTGAAATTTAAGGGTGTGCAAAACCAAACCAATTAACCAAATTAAATCAAATTAAACTAAATTTTAAATTTAGGTTTGGTTTTTTTTAAATTTAGTTTAGTTTAGTTTGGTTTAGAAAAATAATCTAAAATTATGGTTTGGTTTGGTTTAAAACCAAACCAAACCATTTTAAACCAAAAATCAAAATTTTGAAAATTCATTATAAAAAATATTAATATATACACACCTACATACATTTATATAAATATATATTTATATATCTATATATACATATATACATGTATATATATACATATATATACTTATATGTGTATGTACTCACACAAACATACATACATACATAAAAATTTTGTATACCCATACAAATATAAATATATGTACATGTACATATATTTGTATTGTATATAAATATATAAATACACACATATGTATATATACATACATAAATATATAAAAATATATATTTACATATTTACGCATATACGATTCAGTTCATTCACGATCCGGTTCATTCGCGGTTCATTCACGATTCGTATGCGGTTTTGGTCCATGGTTCATTTACGATTCCGGTTCACGGTTCATTTCCGGTTCTGGTTCCGGTTCAAAAAAACCTGAATTGTAACAGGACCGCGAACCTTCACAGTTCAGAATCGGATCGAACCAGATATTGCCGGTCCGGTTTGGTCCGATTTTTTCCAGTTTGGACCGGAACTGTGAATAGGACTATGTGTACATGTATACATATATATTTTTATATTTACATGAATATATATATACACATGAATATATACATATATATGTTATGTATGTGTGTGTATATATATATATATGTATATATGTATATACAAATATATATATATACATGTACATACAAATCATATACATGTAAATTTAATAATAAAAAATTAATTAAATAATTTATTTAAATATTTTTAATTAATAAAAATTAAATTTAAAACCAAATCAAACCAAACCAAACCGAACCAAAATTTTAGGTTTGGTTTGATTTTGGTTTATAATTAAATTGGTTTGGTTTGGTTTGGTTTTAAAAGTATTAAAACCAAAAAATCAAAAAACCAAACTAAAATATCAAAAACTAAACTAAAATTATAGTTTACACACCCCTAGTGAAATCTATGTGACTATTCCATCCGTCTCTCAGAGATATTCAAGGAACCCAAAAATCCCAACAATTACTTGTCACTACCGAATAGATATTGCAAAATTCTCGGAGTTTCTCTTCTTTTGTGAAGAAACTAATTTTTTTTTTTTTATGTTTATGGGATAGATAAATCCATAAATTTTAAAGTTCCTATCATTTAGTTATGGCAACCACTTGAAATTTGAGTTGATAAGATAATGTTGTGTTTATACAACTGTTTGACAATTATTCTAATAATTTGGTTTTATACGAGAGGAGTAAATGCGTCTTCAACTTCAATGGTTCATTGCCTTTCTCATGCTTTTAGTCACCGGATGACGCAATCCCCCCAGAGGATGGGACGGTCCAATCCCTGATTTGGGAGATTATAAAGCTGCCTTCTCATTAATAAACCAAACAGTGCATTATTATAGTGAATACTTATTACTTATCCAATGCGGAGGCACTTTCTAGAAAACAAACAGCCTCAAAAACAAATCCGGGGACATCTTGTCCAACCATGTATCGTGCCAAACAAAGAATAAGTAGTCGATCCACGAAAGTATTTTCCCTTCTCCATAATATCATATCACAAAAGCACTCGGCCAGGGCTAGAACCTAACAACATCAGTTAACCATCTAGACAGAAGGCGGAGGGGAGGGAAGAGGAGGAGAGAGAGAGAGAGAGAGAGAGAGAGAGAGAGAATGTGGAAGGTGTTTGTGTGCAAGGAAGAAAGAGAGGTGGGGAGAAAGAAAGCGCCAGGGAAGTGCCATACTGTGAGGGGATAGTGGAGGCAGTGGACGTGGCGAGACATTGGAAGCTGCTTTGCTTTTTTCCACTCTGCTCCTGCTTCAAGAGGAGGTTTATATGCTCTTCCTGTGCCAAATCTCTGGTCTTGTTATTCCCATTCGAACCTGCTCTGGTTTAGTCCAACTCTATGACCATGTACGTTTCTCTCATGTGTGTTCTGTGGGATGACGAATGACATGATTTACATTTTATCTTATCAGTGTAATTTTGGACTTCGTTAGTATACGTAGCTAGCTTCCTTTTGATTTGAAGAGTTCGCCAACGTTTTACATGCTTGAATTTTTTTTACCCAAAAAAATGAAAATGAAAAATGAAACCAGGAGTCTTATCAAAAAAAAAAAAAAAAAAAAATTTGGAAGTAAGGGTGGGGTGCTCTGCGAGCCCACCGGAATCCCAGGTTTGGCACATGATCTGCTCTTGAGATTTCTGTCATGGTCATGGAATATTTTTTCTTTTCTTTTTTTTTTTTGGGGGTGGGGGGGTGGGGGGAGGTGGTTGGTAAAAAAGAGACTTAAGCCAGGAGGAGTGGCGGGATTGAAGCCTAAACTCACATTGCACTTGACAAGTTCTCTAAAATATCTTGTCTTTCTCTGCGGGAAAAGGGAGGATGGTCAGATGATAAATGAATGGGATTATTTTCCATTAATCTGCTGTTGTTCGTGCTGCTTATACGTGTTTGATTTCGTCCAGAAATTCTAATATTTGAATTTTTAATTTTTAGTTTTTCTTACCCTTTTTTCAAAATTTGATTTTATTAGCTTTCAGTGGCTGTTTTAGGGGTTTTTTTTAAAAAAAAAATTCTTGTTTTTCTTTAAATATCTAAATGATGCACGTGATAAGAAAAATGAAAGTACTTATTTTTTATTCTTTTAAATTTGCATATGAAACTCTTTTGGAGTAGCCAAATAAAAAAAAGTTATTTTTTAAATAAACTAAATATTATTGTAAATTTAGAAATTTTTTGTGAACAAAAAAAGTTAGAAACTCAAATATTGAGGCCACGACCAAACATAATACGTAGCTAATAGCAGATTCAATCCTCCAGCTACCGTAGAATTCATTTGGAAAATTTGATTAAATATAAAGAATTAAAAATTAACATTGTGGTTAGTAGTAGGTTCACCTTCACAAATTCTAAGGAAAATGCATCTCTAACGAGTGCCGCTCAAAATAAGTACAATTGTTTTGTCTTTACATCTCAGCATTTAACTATGGAATATAAATCAACAAAGCTTGCATGCACATGTATTTGCACATACTCCCACCTCTTTACTATACAAAATGTTGACCCATTAGAGTAGTATAAGAAAAATAAATTAATTAGTTTAAAGAGTATAGCTGTCCCGAATGAGAAGAGAACTAGTGATACGACAAGCGAAAACATAAAGAATTATAATTTTGAGCAGTTGGGTTGTCCTGCCAACCCCTACCCATGTTACGTTGGATTCCCCTTACCCCTTCCTTCTAAGGATTTCACTCTTCTGTATCACCGAAAATAAATAAATATAATTTTTATTTTCATGTTAAAACTGGAAACAAGAAAAGAAAAATGTTTTCCACTCTTTAGAACTGTAAATTAAACCTAATTGTACTTCTGCTAGTTTTCTTTTATATCTTTTACGTTGGAAAACGTTTTAGTGAACAGCGAGTCATGCTATGCTGCAATTGCAAGTATTTTATTGTCTCTATTTTTGTTCAAAGGATATTGTTGTAAGGGTAATATATACGAGAAAAAAGATGTTCAATAATAGTTAAACGGGTAATGGAATAAATGAGAACTAATAACGTTCAGAACAGAGAGAGAGAGAGAGAAACAAAAGACTATGCATTTAGAGGAAAGGAGTATACGAAGAAATGCAGTCATAGTCCTCCCTCAACTGAAGCTTCCTACTTCTCCTAGAAGCCAATTTTGTAATAAGACTATACTTTGTAGTTTTCTCGACTTCAGCCTCTATAAAAGACAGTGCCCATAATTCGATTCACCCAACCGCCCACACAGACAAGCAGAATGTGTATGTTGTATGTGTTAATGGAGAAGAAAAGAGAGATAGGAAGGAAGCAAGCTCCTGGACAGTGCCCATGCTGCGGAGGAAAAGTTGAGGCTCTGGATGTGGAGAGCAGGTGGACATTTTGCTTTCTCCCCATTTGCTTCCTCATCAAGAGGAAGTACTTTTGTTCTCTCTGCGCCAAGCGACTTGTGCTCTTGTATCACAAATGATCAGACTTAATAATGCGACTAGCATTTTGCCTGAACTGGGATTTGGGTGTTGATGGAAATTCCATTCATTCAATGGCACTGTACTGCTAGTAGGGTTGTAATCATTTTCTTGTTATACGAGTCTATGACTAATAAAGCATTGAAGAGTTCTGACCTCTTCTTATACGCCCCTCGGACCCTTCCGCAACTTGTATAAGTTGCTTTGACATTGTATTAAGTGTTCTTTCGTGGGAGAGTTAAATAATTTTTGAACATATTTTATTTAAATATAAATATAAATTTACACCGTAACAAGGGTGTTATTTATTTAATTGAGAGTGACTATAATATATTATCCCTCGTTTATTTTGAAGATAATATGTTATAGTATATAAAATATTAAATGTTACAATTATAAAAAAAAATATTAAAGATTACTATTAAATAACTTATGTTTAAATATTTTGAATTAATAGTTAAGACTTAACAAATTATTAGAGTCAATAATTCTTTGATGGTTACAGATTATAACTAAAAACCTGATATTTTTTTACTTGATTTTTAGACTCTTTTATTCTTTGATTCAATAGAAAGAAAACTTAAAATTCAAAAAATATATATATATATAATATGATTATAATTTTTTTTCAACATGCAATAAGATATATTATAAACATACCTGTTATTTTTTTGTACATTTTTATACCATTTTTTTTTAGAAACTCAAACAAAGAAAGTTATTTTTATAACTAAACATCAAAAATTGAAAATTTTACTTCCACAAAAATAAAGCGAGCCAAACAAATTTTGTAACCAAACGATCTCGTGTCAGGTTAGCTAGTGCCTAACATATCTGCATTAGTGAGAAAAGTACAGTTTAGATAAGTTAGTGGTACCTAAGATAAGAAATCTGCATGTGAAACAGAAGGTTTGGTAGTATTTAAGGACGAAGATTCTAGTCCTAAACTTAACGTATCAATTAACATTAACTGAAACGGCTGTATCGTTGTACATGTCCTAACAATGAACTTCACTTCAATCATTTTCGTATAGTAATTTAGAATCTCCCATTAAGTTAATTACTTTTTTGTTATTTTATGTTTACAGCGTCGCAGTTGTCTTTATTCAGCTTATTACCTTCATATTAAATTTGTTAAAAAGGAAAATTAGAAATAAGGTTTACCTGTAAGTTTGTCTTTTCAATTCATGAAAGAAAAGTTCTCTCCTGCAAAGTTTTGTGAAGAAAAAGTATTACCCACATTAAACTTTGGGGAAAAAAATTATTTCTTAACCCTCTATTATTAGAAATTTGTAGATTTTGCTCAAAATTAAGGTTAAAATGTAAATTTACCCTTAACTAAATTTTACAGAGAAAATAGTTTGTCGTCGGTTAAAATGTGCAAGAATTTTCATTTTTGTGGTCCGTTGGCCGATTAAGATCTCTTGTGCATTAATTTTATTTTATCTTCAGCTAAAGGTAATTAAACTTCAAATATTAAGCATGACATTGGGTTAAGGGAATAGATAAGAAATTGAGATATTAGGATTGTGTCAACTTTTTTGTAAAAATTAAATTAAAAGTATTATTGTGCAGTTTAAAAGTTTTTTATTTATTATAATAAAATAAATTATGCTACATAAATAGGGAAAGCCTTATTCTACAGGAACAGGAAGCATACAAGCGCGGTGACAGCGGCGTGGTAGGTACAGGCCTCTATTTTATTTCTAGCAATCTCACAGCACCATTTCATTGTTGGCAACTTTGAAATCGTAGTTAGAGATAGAAGGGAGATAAGAAAGTGACGTAAAATTTATATATGGGGTATAATTAATTTATATTTATAGAAGATAATAATTATATTATTAAAATATTGAGCATTCTCTATCTCTCAATAAATATATATGTTACAAGTATATTTATAAATACTTGAAAGATTAAAATAAATTATATATTTATAATTATCCTAATATCTAATTTTAGACCCAAACTTATCTCTAATTAGAGAAATAGTATATTTTAAAAATATTCCTTAATATTCAAGTCATCCAATGTAGTGTAAGTCTAACATTACCTCTCCATTTAAATATTAAATGATAATTGTGTAATTACGAAGATACAAAACTTTAAGGTTTTCTCGGGTTATAACCCTTCATTCAGCGTGTTGGAAGGGGGAGGCGGGGTGATTAAGTACAATGTTGTCTGAATTGTAAAGGCCGGCGGTTGAAGGTTCACCATCCGCCTGTAGTGCCCAAGTACATACACATGGTCTCCTTACTGCGACATGGCCTCCAGGAAAGAATCGTTTTTGGCTTCGCAGGGATCCAAGAGAGCCATGCGTTGCTCCAGCAAAGGAAAGTGTTCCACACATAATGATAAAATGATTTCCAATTAGTTCTAGTAATTTTACCTGTCATGATATTAAGTATAAAAAATTGTAATATTTTATTATCAATGTAAAATAATATTATATATAAAATTTTAGAATTAGTATTGAATTATTTAAATTTAAATATTTTAATTTAGTAATTCAAATTAAATAAATTGTTAGTGCAAACGACTGTTATGTTATTATAAATTGGTTCATTTAATTATATTATAAATTGGTTCATTTAATTATCATGTTGGATGACAAAATCAAAAAATTCTTTTCGTTAAAAGAATAAATAAAGAATTCTTTACAAATTGTAAGGTCCTTAATCGTAGAAATACTTATCATATAACTTCTTCCTTTTTTTAAAAAGAAAAATAACAATTAGATCTAATTTAAGGGAATGGGGTGGGATGGGAATTGAACTCTCTACCTCAACAAATAATCATTTAATTTCTATCCCCCACAAAAGATTGGCAAGATTAGTCTATGATTAATTTTAACTAGTTATTTATTTAATAGTTTTGGTAATTTAATAAATTGTTTCAAAAATATCTAATTTTCCATGTCCTTAGCTTATTTTCCTTTTTTTTTTTCTTTTTCTTTGGGTCCGCATTAGCTTGGTAGGGAGACATGACCCACGAAGGCTGGCACTTGCAGGAGGCTGTGTAGCTAACAAATATTGCTTGAGAAAAAGGGAAAAAAAATCTCAAAAACTCGGTGGCAGAAAATTGAATTTTGGTTAATTTCAATAAACTATGCATACAATCTCTAAATTCATTACGAATTTCTTCTGAGCACTTGACAGCTTGTTCTTGAATTAAACAATATTATCTTCTCCAACACATGCGAGGAAGACGAACGTGATGGAGGACTTCTTAAAATTACAACTGGAGAACTTCAACATTTGATTGCCTGCCTTTGAGTTTCTGCAAACTTGGATCCAAAATATATCTTTTTCACAGTTGGCGAGTGATCAAGAGGGTAAAGTTCTTTCCAGAAGAGTTTTTCAAACTCATTTCTTCCTCTAACAGCCCGCCGAAACCCGTCACCTTTTCCTCCTCCATTGGCGGTTTTTAGGAATTAACGAAAACTTAAATATACATGTATACATTTTGTATTTATATATACGTATGTATATTGTGTGTACGTGTATCATTGGGTTCATTATGCTGGGGATCTGTCATGGACCCAGAAAATTATGTAAAAATCAGACGGGAGTAGGGTTTATTTGAGGTCATGTCCAGCATCTGTAATTTTTTTTTCCCCTGAAGATTTGGTTGGAACGTGTGATGGGATTACCAGATTTGGATCGAGTGTGTCAAAATTAAGAGTTATTCGTGTTTTCACTTTCAAGTTTGATTTCTATATGCTTCTATTGAACAGAGATATTTCATCTGGGTTCTAGGGATCGTTGACGGTGGTGTTCCGGCAGTGTAAGGTCGAGAGGCCACGGGTACAGCGGAAAGCAGACGAAAAGAAAATTACAAACAAGACAAAAGAACTTTTATATAATGTCATCCAAACAGTTCAAAAATATAAAATAATTTTTACTTTTTAAAAAAATTACTTCTGAAAAAGCACTTAAAAAAAAAAGTTCATTCAAACTGGCCTTATTCTCTTTTCAGTCCGGCGGAAAAATCCCTACTTGGAGAAGCGGATAGATAAGAGCCATTACTCGAGTTGATCACTTCGTAATTATTTCTTATTTATTTATTTATTTATTTAAATAATATCTAAAAAATGACTGTTTATTACATCCATTTAATTTGAGGAAAAAGTACCTATACACTTCTAAATGAGCCACATTTTATTCGTTCACGTGTATACATTTTAATTTAATATTAATTAGACAAATGGCGATGTACGATTAGCTAAAATTTGTATTAATTTAAAATTTTTTTAACTTGTGGCACCACTTAATTCGCCCTCCGTGCGTGTATCAATTTAATTTGGGACGTATGAAAATAATATCAATAACCAAAATATTATCATTTTTCACAATACTTTTGACGTGTCATTTTTTAATAGGCCAAACAAGGAGCCCCAATACGAAGGTTCACAAACCTCCCCCGTGTCGAGAGGCCGGAAGCCACAAGACGAGACACTGAAGTTGAGGAAGCCAACCATCCTGAACGGGACAAACACAGAACTGAGGCCCAAATATTGCGACCTCCCTCTCGGTACGTACAGAACATAAGCCATCCAGAGACAAGCCTCACTTAGCCCATGAGTCTGCTGCAGTTTCAGCTTTATTTTTCTATATCATTTCATCTTCACTCTCACTTTCACGCGAAAACCATTTCCTTGGAATCTCAAAACAACCTTTTGCCCAATAATAGAAAAATATTTTCAAAAAACAACTGCAGAGTCCAGACTGGTTATCTATTCTCCCTCTCTCTCTCTCACGCGCGCGCGCGCGCCTGCATCATGAATGTGATTGTCCTCTCCATTGAGGATAAGACCTTCTCCTAGTCGTTTCCTGTCATGAAATTGTCTCTGGGAGTGAGCCACACAAGTCATAAATCTGATTTCTCATGAGACAAGACAGTTCAGCGTTTCACAACTCTCGTTGGAATAGGAGTTCAAGTTGATGGTTTATCCTAAAAGAAATAAGAAAAGAAAAGAAAAGTAGATTTAAGGGTATGCGGAAAAAAGACTGTCAAATTTACAATGAAGAAAGGGCAAAAAGCATTAGCATTATCGGGTCGTTAGAGTAGAAAATCAACTTCTCTCAGAACAGGGGGAAATAGAAAGGATGGTTTGAAAAACAACAGAAAACAGAAATAGTGAAACACGAAAAACACCCAAGTTAAAAATATACAAATTCGCACTCCCTTCTAATTTACAACGAAAAAGCACTAAGAAAAACGGGGCCAAAAAAGCCTATAAATTATAAACGTTTATTCAGAATTAATGTTGGGTGGGTCAGTCGAGAGAAGAATCAACTTTATTGACCGTTCTGGAGAAGGCAAGGACGTCGTCTGGGTCTCTTGCTGCGCCCTCATGGTTCTCTTTCTCAGTTCCGTCTCCGTTTCCCGTGATGAGCGATTCTCGGATCACCTCCCTAGCCTTGGCCGTCGGATCACCGGCGTCGTTCGGCCTCGAACTTCTGCGCGCTCTGTTTCTTCGTCCCTGCCCTGTCTTCTCTCTCCAGCTGCTCTTGTCTCTCTTTATGCGCCTCCATACACGCCTCTCTCTCTCTCTTCTCTCTCTCTCTCTCTCTCTGTAACTGTATGCATGTATGACTCATATTATACCTTGTAAATAAATCTTGAACTTTTGGATAACAATTAATGACAGATACACGTGTCAGGGAACTGTATGAGTCGCATGATTTTAGTGACGGGAATCAAACCGCATGATTACACGTAGCCCTGTGAGGAGCCACATTTGCTCAGCAAGATTCACACGCCCAAACAAGATTGTTACGTCTGTTAAGCAACTGTCGGCTTTTTGAAAGCCATGCCCATCTTGAAAGAGTTGTTTTGGGGGGGATGGCGGTGTGGCGGGGGTCCTTTTTGTTGTTGGATTAAAAAAAAATAGAAAGATACACTGATAGTTCTGAATTGCGGTGTGTATATTTATGAAAAAGAAGAAAGAATTTTTTGCTATCAGTTACTTGCATAAACAATAGTTTGGCTTTTGTGGCCAATTCCATGGCATGCCCACTCTTTTAGTGTCAAAGAAGGGCCTCTGGAAGCAAAAACTCAAAACAAAAGAAAAGGCTAAAAGCACTGCAAAATTTAGACGTCTCTAGGTATATTCCAAAAAGAAAAACGAAAGCCCAAGCTTTGATTAAAACTGAGCCAGACATTCCTTAAAACGAACTTTTCCAGCCTCTCGATGACAACCTTAAAAAGAAGCTGACTAAAAACTAAATTACTAATTCAAAAAGTCTGATAAGCTTCTCTAATTTTCAGAACCAAATAATTCTATAACATTTATAGAGGGGCTAATGGCATGCCTAATTTAAGATACTTCAAAGGTAAATTCAGCTGAGGAGAAAATTCCTTAAGTTCTGTAATTAAAAATGAGAACATTAAAATGATGAGGGGTCCCGGTTTCTCCAAACCTTGTCCAACATGGATTTATAGGATTTCAAGAAACCCCATATCAAACATCGCCCTAACAGTTACTTTAGCATTTTATTATAACTACTTCAACTAGACAAATTAATTATATTCTAAATGCATCTACTAGAAATCTGATCCTGCTTATTGAACACGCATATAAACCTTTCAAAAACAACAGAGCTTGAATAAATAAAAAGGCTTTAAATTTAAGGTCGTCTTCTATAGTTTCTCTCAAACCAAGAACCCACATCCAATTAGTTATCATCCCGGAAAAAAGCAACAAAAGTAACACCAAAATTTTGAACATTGGATAACACAAAAGGCCTAGTTCATCCTCCTGATGAGTTCGTTGATATAGTCTTCACGGTTCCCTGCATCACCTCCCTCTACATAGTGATTCCTCTTCTTCTTCAAACCACCCAATGGTGCTTTCAGCTTGAAGGGCCATAAGAAATTGTTTGCCTCCTTGAAGTGGGGGCCAACAGTCATGATTTCATGAATCAGATCTTCAACACAGATGATTCCATACTTGCCCAAAGCCTGTTATCATAAAAGGTTTGGAGTTCAGTAAACAAACATGTTGTGAGAGCATTAGAATCATCATGCCAGAAATCATAATGAACCAACCGCTTCAATGATAGAATTGTCAGTCAAAGCAGTTCTCTGCTTGTTTAGTTTTCCATATCCCCTCTTGTAAATCAATTCCCTGACACTCTTCAGATTTGGATATCTGAAAACATTGACAATATCAATCAATATATTTGCTTAATGTATGAGTACCCAGCAATTCTGCCAATCAGATGCTGAATGAGAAAATTGCATACCCATATGTCACATAAGGCTCAACCCGGTGCAACATGTTCATGGTTGCCTTGTTGACTTTCAAAAAGACACCATTAAAAATCTGAAACCCAGCAAGGAACAAAAAGCCCACATTTATCAAGATCTTCACAAAATATTTCCACCATTCAAATCATAGTTACAAATGTGATATAGTCAAATAAAGCCATTCATGTCAAAGTGTCACAAACCACAATCAAAAAAATTAACAAAAATATTTTCACTAGAAGATAAAACATGCAATTACAAAATGAAAACAACATTCAGACATAAAGCACCAATGCTTGTACACTTATTCTTTGGGCATGTGATGTTTATCTTACATATAACAACCTTTCCATAAACACATCAATGCTATTAAATTAAACAATACATGTTTCAACACTAAGTCAACAATGAGAGCAACCAGGTATATAGATAAACTAGTAACATGATAACAATTTCAATGCAGAAGCAAAGTCCATGCATATTATTCCACACAAAATAAGGAATACCACGTCCTACAAAATTACCAGCCTAAGTCATGCCCATGCATGCAGTCAAAGATAAAAGAAAGTGAAATTACATTTGTATTACCTGCCTCAGACGCAGAAGCTGCAGGATTTTCCTTGTCTTCGGGTCAATTGCGTTGATCCTGGATATTTGCCATTTAAAGACCATCAAATTGTGATAAACACCAATTATGATGTAGTGACAGCATAAAATATATCCTACCCTCGGATTCGGATAATGAATAGCAGCTTAGCTTCTGGGTTGACATAAAAACCACCCTTCAATCTTGCCTCACGCTTCAATTGAATCAGCTGCTTTTCCTGTAAAAACAAAAACCCATTGCTTAGAACAGTTGACGAAAGCTCAAATTACACTAACTTCAAGGAAGAACAAATTAATTGAGCAGCACCTGCTCCTCATACTCCTTTGCATACTGTTTTGCTCTATTGAAGATCAGCTTCCTACTCTCAGCCCTCTTCTTCTTGGTGGCTTCAAGCTCCTGCTTCTTTGCAAGAGCCCATTCCTCATTTCGCTTTTGCTTCTTCAACACTGATTCTGGCACAACTGCACCTCCCTTCACTTCTTCTCCCATCTCTATCAAAAATCAGAGAAACATGACAACCCATAAGGATAAAAGGAAAGCAACATATACAAAGGAGAAAGGAATGTTGACAACATCCCGCTCAAATTCATAAATGTTAAACTCATTCCTGGAAAAATTGAAAGATAAATAAATAATAAATATACACCCACTTACTACAACTATTAATACTTTTTACAAAACATTCATATGAGAACCATATGTTACAAACACAGAATTACTGAAAATTTTGTTTCTGGAGAATAAAAAGAAATCAATGCTTAAAACGGCACATAAAAAATCACCCTTTCAACAGGCTCCCTTCATCATGGAATAAGCTCCACCTATGAGATCAAAGCTGCAAAAGCTGTGTTTTTCTGCATTTGATTTTTCTAGTCTATAGATATCTTTTGGGATTCGCTTCACCCAGCAAATAACTCACATTGAGTAGCCAATTTTTTAAGACTATTCAATATAGTAAAATTTTCCCATACACTTGAGCAAAAAACCAATTTGGAACGACTTAGTTAGCTTGTTCACACAAAAAACAAAGTCTTGGTTAGAAGCAACCGAAGATCAATAAAGATGCCAGTGTCTCTCCCACGCCAAGCTAGAAGACCAGAAAAGGATAAGTCTTTGGCAAGGGATCAAGAAAAAAACAGAAAGATTTTTCCTTCCAATAACTTAGTTCACGAACAACTGTGACTTTAACTAGGAAAAAAGCTCAATTGGTCGGTGCACATGTGTCAGTACGGAGGAAATCGACCCTATGTAAGATAAACAGAGTCCAATGAAGATTCAAAACTCTTAAATTGTATAGCGTCCTCTTCCAGCTTAAAGGAAGATATCATTCCAAATGACACCATAAATTTTCTTCTTGAAAAAAAAAAAAAGGCATAGCAATTCTCGCTCTAATTTCTCAGCTGCCTAAAATCCCAACGAAGATATACATACATAAAAGGAATCCACCCATCATCTCAGCTAGAAATCAAGTAGAGAAAGCATCGATTCGGGAAACGCAGCTAATAAATACGATGCTAATACAAATCTGCAGACATTTCTACGTGCGTGTGTAACTGCGTGCATTTACACCATTTCTAATCCATTGTGTACTTGCTTATTGCAGAGAAAATAGATAAGAGGATAGAGTGAGAGGACCTTTGTTGTGCTTCAACAATCCCAAATCCTGAGGTTGGTCGGCCGACGAGGAAGGTTTTGCAGCAGGCGGCTACCTTGGATATATAAGTAGATGAACGACACTAGGTTTTCTCGTAGGGTTTGTTCGATCAGGGACGGTAAGGAGTCATCCAACGGCCAATAATTCAGTTACTCGTTAAGGGGGATCTGAGCCGTCAATGGACGGCGTGAAAGTTAATGCCTACATTAACCTCGAGAGAAAGGATTAATTTTCCGTATTGCCACGGCTAATTGTTGTATCTTTGACAAGTAATTATCTACTCTCCCTTGAAATAATATGGATATTTTAAGCGAACTTGTCAGAAGTATTACTTTTAAAAAAGTATTAAAAAATAATAATTAATTTTTTTAAAAAATAGTAAAATTAAAAATATTCATAAATTTTATTAAAAGTAATAAAAATTAATAAATAAATATTTATAAAAATATTAATTATTTTTTAGTTAAAATATTTAAATTATCTATTCTTTTTAGAAATAATATATGTATTCATAAGTAAATTTTATTTAGTTGTAAATATAATTTTGATGTTATTAAAATAAAATTTTAAATTATTAATAACCAATAATTTATATAATATTTTTTATATAAGTTATTAATAATTTTTAAAATATAATTCTTAACCTTCTACTTTCTAATATAACTTTGTCTCCAATTTAAATATATAATTTTACTTCTTTTTAAAGTTTAATTTAATTTTTAATTTAATCAAAATAAATAATCTATACAATAATAAAAAAATAGATGTATATTTTTGTTAATTTAGATAAAGATAAAATAGGATTATAATAAAAATATTAAAATATATTTATCTAATAAAAAATTTAATTATTTGTAATTATAGGTACAAGAAACATGAGTTTAGATATTTTTACTTTTAACTATTTCTAATAAATATTTAGATAAATATAATACCAAAAATAATAACTCAAACAGGTAAAATTACTAAAAAAATAATTAAAAAATAAAAAATTGTTAAAAAAATAACTTACACAAACAGGCTCTCTCTCTCTCTCTCATTTTCTTCTTCTTTTTTTTTATTTTAAGAAGAAATTTCTTAACAACCACTTCTCTAAATTTTCTGAAAAGGTTATATATTTTCCATCTACTGTGTCATCCAATCTGGGCATAATGGCTCTTAACCCCAAAAAAAAGGACTCAAGAAAGTGCAAACATATTATTATTAATTGCTTTTCACCTAATACCTCGATACAACACCAAAAAAAAGAAAAAAAATTAATTTTGTTTTCTAAAAAAAATAATATTCTTTTATTTTAAAAAATCTGTAGAATAGGAGAAGGAAGATATTGAGGAATCTTTTTGGTTTTAATTACACACGCCATGATAAATATTACAAAATTCTGTTTGGGAGAGCAAGTTATGTTTTCTAATCTAATTAATATCAACTTTGATTTTACGGGAAACCATCTAAAAATTTTATTAAAATATTAATATTTATTTTCGTTAAAAATTAAACTAATTGTGTCAAAAGCATAAAATGAATTTTAATCGTATTATACTGGTATTTCTTTTATTCAATATAAGTTATATTTATATTGTGTCAGGACATTATTACAAAAATTCCCACCTTTCCAGAGAGAAGCAAAGCCAATACTTGGCACCTTGCTGGTTCACTGTCTTAGACAAACACCCAGTCAGCAAGGGGAGAGACTGCAAAATTACATGTAAGGAGAGAGCATTTGGTTGGAATAGTAAGGAATGGTAAGATAAATTTATCTTATTTTATCACATATTCAATATATATGTAATGAAATAGGATAAAAACCGTGATAACAATATGCATCAACATAAGTAGGATAGTGTTCAAAGAAATAAATATATAATAATTTTATCAGCCCTTATCTAACTTTCTATTTTTCTTCTTTTGACTAAAATGTCTCTACTGTTCACATAAGAAAGATCAAATATGACCAAATTTTGAGCAAGGATAATAAACAGTACTCACAACGTTATTTTATACAAAATATTTTTTTATCCTACAATCTCCTATTCTTTTGACTAAATGCTACCAAACATCATATAAATACTATGCAATTTAAATAAAATTACACTATAAAAAATTGGTTTTAGCTACAAATTTTAGCTAGAGACATTAAATTCGTAGCTAATATGCAATTTTAGCTACGAATTTAGTTAGAAATGATCATTTTGTAACAATTTTTTTGCTTGAAAATTTTATCACAATATATCTAGGAATTAGGTAGGGATTTTCCATAGCTAAATTTTAGTTAGAAAATATTACTAGCTAAATCAATAGTTAATATTCGGAGGAAATATGGAAAACTTTGTGCGAGAAATTTTTTTACTCTAACTAGGGTATAGCCGTAGCTAATCCCTAGCAAATATAGAAAATTTTATTTTAATTTTTTTAATTAATTTGTTGCAAAAATCTCCTGATATATGTATGGGTTGTTTCATTGATTTAAAAAATTGATTTAAAATTTTTTGGAGTATTTAATATAAAGGCTAGAAATTTCAAGAAAAAGGTCAAAAATATAATTTTATTATTCTATTTGGACTTTTTAAATATTTTTATTCAATGTTTATTTAAGTGACTATAAAAAGAGAAAAATGGTCAAAACACTTCTTATAATGTCCCAACCTAAAACCCTCATCATGTATTAAATACTTTATTTCGTGTAAGTATAATTAGTGGAGTAATTAGCAACTTAAATTTAGTTTTAAAAGCTCATAAATCTTTGAAGGTAAGTAGGGTATTTTGCAATCACTTGATGGAAATAAAAAAGAGAGAAAGAAAAAAATAATTAAAAAATAAATAAAATAATAATAATAATAAAAAGGAAGAAATAATTACGTGAAGTTTTATACTTCTCACTTTTCCTCCATCTTACACCTCCCTCTTCAAAAGCCTTTAGATCCTACGTGAAATAGCCGGGAAAAAGTAGAAAAAGGGAGGGAGAGAGAAGAGTAACATAAAGAGAAAAGAAAAGAAATAAAGGAGAAGAACGGGAGTTGGAAATCGAGACCAACGCAAGAAAATTTCAATTTAAATTCGGGTGGGTTCTTAAGAAAAAATTCTTTTGTATTTTCAATCTAGTCATCTTTTAATTTCTTTTAATTGGTTTAGATTTTTGTTTAAATACTGTTTTCATGATGAAAAATTAGGAAATAATATCTATCGATTTGTATTAATTTTTATTAATTTATACTAATTTTTTTTAAGAAGGTGACTAAGTTTGTTTAGTAAAACCAAGACAAATTTGACACTAAAATTTGCCTAAACCTAATCTAGAAGTTCGCCGACCCACTTACGGATTATTTTTTATAAAAAAATAACTATAACTCTTTTTTTGGATGTGAGTATACCTCAGTATACTTAGCTTGATAATGAGTATATATATTTATATTTTGAGATTTTTCGAAATATGTGTGTAGTAGAACTTTTGACCCAAGTAAAAAGGGTAGAAAACTACCTAATTATAAATACATCTCATGTATACACTAGTATATTTATGCATTTATGCACAGTTCTAGCTTGTTATTGATAACATATGTGGTTACACTCTAAGAGAGACACATCGGCGGTCAATGAGATCGATAGAATTGAGTCTGAAAATACACAATATCAGTAGAGATGAGTAATTTTCTCTTAAACCAAGAATTTTCCTAAAACAAGGAAACTAAAAATTTTCTTACAAATAATGTTTTATTTCAAAATTAAATATTTTATTTTTGAAATGCATTTCAATTTTTATGTTATGATTATTTTGCTATGTGAAATGGAAACAGAGATCTCATTTTTATGTTGTATGTTATGTATGTAAATGTTTGCAATTCACTTAAATAACTCGTTGGGTAGTCACGTTATTGTGACAGTACTACACACTTCATTTACCTAGTGAGGCCTTACGAGACCAACAAACCATGTGTGTTTGTCCATGGGGGTAGTGTCTTATGGAACGAGTCTCATGGCCAGTAGTAGCCAATGAATTCTTACTATATTATGTTTATGTCTACGTGTACATCAAACATCACATTTATTTATGGTGCCATTATGTTTTTGCTTCCATCATTAACTCTTTTACGTCAGTTTTACTATGGGTAGATCTGCAGGCTCAACGGATGAATTAGTTTTATTTTTAAATCATGATCAGTGGATTTATATCTCACAATTTGTTATTCTATATCAGTTATTATAGTTTTATAAATTACTTTTATTTACAATAATATGCAACATATTCCTATTTCATCGGTTTTAGGTGGAAGACCATTCAGTAGGACACAAGTCTCACCATTTATTTACTTTTCAGCTTTTAGCAATAGAAACTTATAGCTATATCACATGCACCTAGCATATTAGCAATTTGAGTTTAGAAAGGTTAGGCTTCACTCTTGTCAATAGTAGTTAGTTTGGTTGCTGCTTAATAAGTGAAAGTTAAATAGTTGTATTGTACGTAAATGTTATTTTGGAAACAAGGAGTTATGTAAAATAATTATATTTTTAGTCATGATAATGACTTAATTTTCCTGCTATGCTATGTCAAATTATGTAGTACTATTTAGCTCTTTGGATGGGAGTTGTACTTTTGACTCAGCAAGTACAATAGTTGAATAAGATTTGACCTTTTTCGATGATTCTTGAGCATTGGATGTTGCTAAACCGTACTCTACTGCCACACCTCGCTCGAGTTACGAGGTGGGGTATGACAATTAGTGGTATCAAAGCAATGTTAAGATCTTTAGAGAGTCAGTGTTAATAAGTTTTATAGGAAAAGTTAGTCACATTGAGAGCACATACATTACATCATTAATGAGTGTTATTAGATGTGTTATGTTGTATTAGGTATTTGTTCCAACCATGGTAAACACTAGGAGGACCTCAGGTAGTGCTTGTACTAGCCAGAGTAAGGCCAATAGAGACAGGGTGAGGCGACCTCTTAGGGAGACATCTAGCATTGCATCCCCTGCCCTAGCGGTAGTAAGTGCATCACACACACATGATTCATTGGCATGACATCCCCCACTTGAGATATCTACACTTGTACCTCTAGTTCAGCCACAACCAACGGTTATGCAACCACCAGAGGTGACTATGATGGTGGCTCCAACAGAAGGAATCACTATGGCATCTGCTTCCAATTCTCAGATGTATAGGTATGAAAAAGTAAAAATATTGGAAAAAGTTGAGAAGTTATGAACTTAGACTAAGAACCAATTATTTAAGAGAAGTAAAAGATAAGTGTTATATTTTGGCTCTAGGTAGCATGATCTCCAAAGTATAAAATTTTAGACTATATTAGCAACAAGCAGTATATTATTGAGGTTCGTTAGAAAATTTGGTTAGATCAAGGTATGTGAAAGATGGAGATAATCTTAGTAAATAACTAAGAATTAGAACATCATGATTTTTTTATATATGATAAAATAATAGCAAAATAATTTAAATAGGATTTAGGGACATATGCTATAAAAACATAGATTTGAATTTTGAGAATTTTAAGAGCATCTGAATTTTTAGATGTGGTTAATAGTGATTTAAAGGTTATTTTGGAAAAATTTTAGAACAATTGAAATTTACTTGGATAGACTTGTTGAGATAAATCTGAGAAAGAGAAGTTTTTTTAAGTCTGAATAAATTGGCGGTTTAAAACTTATTTTTAGGTGATCATCTAAATAAGAAGAAATTTTTATGGACAAACTGTCTTATGTAAATTCTAGATAAAGATTAGGAGTTTTCAGGGAAAAAAATTTTGCTTAGTGGTTAAATTATTCGATTAGAAGATTAGAAGATTAGTGGTATCACTGCTCAACTTAATTTTGAAATAAAAAGGATTGGAAGTTATAAAAAAATTAAATTGGCTGATGGTTACATATTCTATGATGGTTTTAGAAATTTTATGATGAAATCTAAGGGTATGATTATTTTCCAAACGAAATGGCAATGAGGAATAAGATGTTCATCAGAAATTATGAATCTCATCTCCTTGAGGACATGGAAAAAAAAAGTCAGTCTTAGCTATGATAATGATAAGAATATCAAATGAACACAGAGTTTGAGGTTATAAGATTTTGAGATAAATTAAGTAGAAGTTAAAATATAGCCATGCAATAGAGAATGTGGGACAGTAATGTGAGATAAGTTCATGTTGTTGCTAAAATTAACATATTAGAAGCATTAAGAGATTTAGGAATTTTATACGATATAAATTGAAAAATTTGGGGTAACAAGTAGAAAGGAAATAAATGGAAGGAAATGAAAGCTTGATATAATAGAATATGTGAGTGTGAGACTATATGCAAAGCACTATAAGGGAAATTAGTAGCAATAGGTATAGTAAAAATTGAAATAATAAAAAATGTTGAATATAATCTACAAACGTGTTTTTTTTTTTATACAATCATGGGAATAAGTTTAAAGTTGGGGAATTCAAAAAGAGCATAATTATTTAAGGGTGACTATTAGTGATATAAATGTTATATTGGAAGATTTAACCCATTGAAGATAAGCCAGAATGTAGATTGAAAAAGTTTGAAAAATTCTAATAGGAATTAGAGATTATGTTGAATTGATGGTTGAAGGGAATTTCTAGATATTTTTTCCTAAACAGTTATCAAGATTACCACCAGATAAGAAGTGAAGTTTGAAATTGAGTTAGTACCAGGTACACAACCAATTTTGCGAGCCCCTTATAGGATGGTGCTAACTGAACTAAAGGAATTAATGACACAACTTCAAGAACTAACTGACAAAGGTTTTATCAAACTGAGTGTGTCACTGTGGGGGCTCCAGTTCTATTTGTGAAGAAGAAAAATGGGACAATGAGGTTGTGCATAGAGTACAGGTAGCTAAATAAGGTAATTATCAAGAATAAATATCCGCTGCCAAGAATAGATAACTTGTTCGACCAACTCCAAGGTGCAAAAGTATTTTATAAAATAGATTTGAGATCAAAATACCATTAGTTAAAGATTAAATCTCCAGACATACCCAAAACTGCTTTCAGAACAAGGTATGGGCACTATGCATTCTAAGTAAAGCCATTTGGATTGACGAATGTCCCTGCAGCTTTCATGAATTTAATGAACAAAATTTTCCAACTTTACCTAGATAAATTTGTAGTAGTTTTCATTGGTGGCATTTTGATTTATTCTAAGATAGTGGAGGAACATAAAGAGCATTTAAGGACAGTGTTACAGAATTTATGAGAAAAGCAATTGTATACCAAATTGAGCAAGAGTGAGTTCTGGATTGATAAGGTAATATTTCTGGGGCATATAGTATCAGTCGAAGGAGTGTTAGTTGATCCCCAAAAGATCGAGACTATTGTACGTTGGGAATCTCCAACTAATGCTACTAAGGTGAGGAGCTTTTTGAGAATGACTGGATATTATAGAAGGTTTGTAGAAAACTTTTCCATTTTGGCTTCTTCTTTAATTAAGTTATTAAGGAAAAATATTAAGTTTGAATAAACTCAAGAGTGTCAATAGAGTTTCGAAAAATTAAAGCAGAGACTAACCACTATTTCAGTATTGACACTCCCAATTAGTGGAAAAGAATATGTGATTTATAGTGATGCCTCACAGAGAGATTTAGGTTGTGTACTTATGCAAAAAGTCAAAGTTATTGCTTATACTTATAGACAATTTATGCCTCTTGAATTAAACTACCTTACACATGACTTAGAGCTAACTGTTGTAGTGTTTACTCTGAAAATTTGGAGGCATTACTTGTATAGGGAGAAATGTCAAATATATACAAACCCCAAGAGTTTGAAGTATGTCATGACTAAGAAGAAATTGAATTTAAGGTAGAGACAGTGGATTAAACTTATTAAAGATTATGATTGCACCATCAATAGCACCCAGAGAAAGCAAATGTGGTTGTAGATGCACTTAATAGGAAGTCTTTAGGTGGTATTTTATCGTGCACACAACAATGCAACTACCCTTATTAGTGGAGTTGAGATCTTTAAACGCAAGATTATTAGTTTGGCAATTATGGAGCCTACTAGCAGATTTTCGAGTCAAGCCTATTTTACTAAAACAGATAAAAGAATTACAATCATAGGACCTCAGTTAAAGAAGATTTTGGAAGAAATAGGAAATGAAAAGCAAGAAGACTTCAGAATAAGAAATGGGTGATGTGTTGTTATTCAGAGATAGAATATGTGTACCAAAGTTGGGGAACTCAAAGATCAAATTTAGAAAAGGCACATAGTTCAGCTTATGCCATGCACCCAAGGAGTTACTAAGATGTACTAGAATTTGAAACATAATTATTGGTGGAGTGGCATGAAAAGAAAAGTGGCTAAATATGTATCTAAATGCTTAACATGTCAACATATCAAGACTGAGCATCAGAGACCTATTAGAAGATTACAACCACTACCTATTTCCTAAATGAAAACGGGAACACCTGACCATGGATTTTGTTATGGAATTGCCAACTAGTAAAATAGGAAACGATGCTATTTAGGTTATAGTGGATCGACTAACTAAGTCTGCTCATTATTATCTCTGTCAAGAGTTCTTTCTCTTTAGACAAGTACGCTGAATTATACGTAGACGAAATTGTTAGCATATTTGGAGTACCTATATCCATTGTGTTAGATAAAGACACCAGATTTACCTCTCAGTTTTTGACCAAGTTTACAAGAAGCTCTGGGGACCAAGCTGAAGTTTATACGACTGTTCATCCTCAGACGGATAGACAATCAGAACGAACCATTCAAACTTTAGAATATATGCTTCGTAAGTTGTGTACTAGAATTTCTAGGTAGCTGGGCAAATGCTTACTTTTAATGGAATTTGCTTATAATAATAATTTTCAGTCTAGCATTGGTATGGCTCCTTATGAAATATTGTATGGTAGAAAGTGCAGAGAACTCCAATATGTTGGGATGAAGAAGGAGAAAGAAAATTTTGGGGCCTAAGATTGTACAAACCACTGCGGATCAAATCAAATTAATTAGGGACCGATTCAAGATGGCCCAGGATTAAGACAGAAAAGTTTTTTAACCCCAAACATAGGATGTCATTTTGAGATTGGAGATAATGTAATGACCCAAGAACCACTGGCCCTAGTAACTGTTGAGTCTAAACCACTGGCCTAAAATACTTAAGCCCAAGTTGTTCAATAGTAGTCTCTAATCTCCTATAAGCCCAAGATCTCTCCCTTGTTTTGTCGATGTGAATTCGCCTAAGGGTGTCACGTACACACACCCCCTTTTAGGGTGCCACATACACCCCCCTCTTTGAGACTCACCATCCTCGTTGAAGTTTGCCCTATCACTGTTCAAGGTTGCACGCGGAGTGACTTTGATATCAATTGTAATGACTTAAGAACCACTGGCCCTAGCAACTTGTTGCCCCTGAACCACTGGTCCAAAATGCTTAAGTACAAGTTGTTCAGTAGTAGTTTCTAGTTTTTTATAAGCGCAGAATCTCTCCCGTATTTTGTCGATATGGGATTTGCTTAAGGGTGTCACACACACACACACACAGCCCTCTTTGGGGTGTCACAGATAAGGTGTTTTTAAAAGTATACCCATGGAAGCGTATATTAAGTTTGGTAAGAAATGAAAATTGTCCCTAAGATATGTTGAACCCTACGAGGTGATAAAAAGAATCGGACCAGTCGCTTATAAATTGGCATTACCACCTGAGCTGTTACAGATCCATAATATTTTTTATGTTTTCTTGCTTAGGAAATACATATCAGATTCTTCTCATGTCTTACAAGCCCAACTAGTAGATCTCAAAAAGATTTATCTTATGAAAAATATCCTATACAGATCTTGGCTCGAGAAGTGAAATAGTTACAATCTAAAGAAGTCTCATTAATAAAAGTCTTGTGGAGAAACCAAAATCAAAAAGAGATAACTTGAGAACGGGAGGAAGAAATACCTCTATCTGTTTGCTTCATAAGTACAACTGAATTTTGGGGATGAAATTCTTTAAGGAGGTAGATTTGTAACATCCTAATCCAAAGCCCTGATCATGTATTATATATTTTATTTTTTATAAGTATAATTAGTGGGGTAATTAGTGTTGTCCCAAAAGTCAACCCAAGAAGGGGGATGAATTAGGTATTTTTCACAGAAGTTAAGTAAAAAAAATTTTAAAAGATTGAATACAATTCACCTAAAGTGAATATAACCAATTATAAATAAAATAAAGAGAGTATGGATATAAGATACGAACTCTTTTATAGTGGTTCGACTTACTATCCAAATCCATGTCCAGTCTCTTAAGCTCCAACTAGCCGAGATTTCACTAAATCCTTTGCCCTTGGCGGAGGCAAGAAATCTCAAGTACAAACAAAGTTCCTTGCACTTGGTGGCGGCAAGAAATCCCGATTATAAAACCTTTAATTCGAGGAACTTTAAACACCAATACAAATGGTATGAAGATGAAGTAGAAATGTAGTTATTCCTCTTAAGTAGGATTAACTACCATTCATGTACAAAAATAATCTCACTTCAAAGAGGCATTCTCAAGAATAAAATACTTTACTCTATGCACTCTTTGATCAAGTAATAATAATGTAGTACAAAAAATTTTAGAGAGAGATTGAGGATGTTTTGAGAGCTTGTTATTGTGTCATTCTTCCTTCATTCTATGCTCTTTTTGTAGGAAAAAATATCAAAGAGACGTTGGCTTTTATGAAAGATAAAATCATTTATCAACAGTAACTGTACATGGGCATGTTTCAAAATTCAAATAAAATAGTTTCAAATGTTAAAAACTCTTAAAAAATTATTGAACACTCTTCAATAAGTCTGTTTTCAAACACAAAAAATCATTATATTATCGAGCACCGTTTGAGAGAAATGATCAAATTTTCAACGACATGTCAGATTGTAAAATTACTTTTGACAAAAGTTGTTGGGCAAGTTCAAAATTGTCTAGAAATTTGAATTTGTCTTCAAAAAAAACAAATTATATATATATATTGAAAATTTTGTAATGTTTACTTTCATTCAAAATTAGATTTGTACAAATTTAACTTTTATATTTTTTTTGATATGATAAAAATATTGTGATATACTCATTTTGTCTGCTAGTAGTATGACTCAGTAGAATGACTCATTTTGAAAATTATATCTATCAATATATAAGTGTAAAATGTGCATATAATATATGTATTTAAAGCTCAGCACGTCTATTTTACAGATAAATTCAATTTAAAATTTTATTTATACTATAAATTATATTTTACTATTTAAAACCTATATCATGCAAATTTCAGAAATAACTTTTTTAGAAAATAATATATGAGATTCATATAATAAACTGTTTTAATGTAAAATAGTATATAAGACAAATTATATATTAAAATAAAGTTATTTGAATCTAGTTTCATATAAAATTAATTTTATTATTTTTTGAGTTTTCTATAATAAGATATAATTAATTTACTACATATATGTCTAATTTGACAATTTCACATTCTAGCACATAGTGTGTATGTAATTATACAATAAATTTAATATTATAATTTGTCCATATTGTCCACTATAAATATATATAAAACGTTTTTAATTTATTTTGTCATTAACAAAATTAATATGAAACCTTGAGACAACAATCTCTCCATTTTGGTGATAACAAAACAAATATGCAATGCAAGATATTTTAAATTCCCCTCCTTTTTGACATCATTAAAAAGATAAATTATATAGACTCCCCCTCAATATATGCATGAAAAAGATTTAGAGACTCTCCTCCTATAAAATGAATTAAAGTAAATAATATTAATTATGTACTCAAGTCTATAAGGCCAAGTTCTCTTTTGATAAAATAAAATCTTTCTTCATTAAAAGATTTTGTAAAAATATTCACTAATTGATATTCGGTATTCACAAATTCTAGTGTTATGTCATCTTTTTGGATATGATTTTTCAAAAAATGATGTCTAATATCAATATATTTCGTTATTGAGTGTTGAATAGGATTCTTTGAGATGTTGATGGTACTAATATTATCACACTTAATAGAAATATGTTTATACTTAAGTCCAAAATCTAGTAAAGTATATTTCATCTATAAAATTTGTGCACAAAAACTTCTAGCGGCCACATATTCCGCTTTAGCCATAGATAAAGTAACCAATATTTTGTTTCTTACTAGCTTAAGAAATTAAAGATTTTACAAAAAAATGACAAGTTCCACTAGTACTTGTTCTATCCAATTTACATCCTTCAAAGTTCGCATCCGAATAACTAGTAAGTTCAAAAGAAGTTACTCTAGGATAAAATAATCCTACATTTATAGTTCCTTTAAAATACTTAAGAATTCTTTTGACGGCATGCAAATGAGATTCTTTTGGACTTACTTAAAATTTAGCATACATACAAACACTAAACATGATATTGGGATGGCGAGCGGTTAAATACAATAAACTATTAATCATACTTTTATATAGCTTGATGTTTATAAGTTTTTCATTAATATCTTCCTCAAGTTTGATTGAGGTACTCATAAAAATTCTCATGATCTCAAAATTATCCATCCAAAACTTTTTAGTAGTTCTTTAGTGTACTTAACTTGATTGATCACAATCCTTTCTTTGAGTTGTTTTATTGAAAATCAAGAAAGAAATTCAATTTACCCATCACACTCATTTCAAAATTCATTTGTATAGATGAGGCAAATTTTTCACATAAAGATTAATTAGTAGCTCCAAAGATAATATTAATCACATAAATTTGAATAGTAAGTAAGTCATCATTTTCTTTTCTTATAAATAAAGTATCATCCACTTTTTCCATTAAAAGTCTATTTTCTAATAAAAATTTTGAAAGCCTTTCATACTATGATTCAGAGGCTTGTTTCAAACTATATAAAACTTTTGAAAGTTTGTAAACATGATCCACATATTTCTCATTTTCAAATTTGGTAATTGTTTAACATAAACCCTTCAACAATAAAACCATTTAAAAAGGCATTTTTAACATCCATTTGAAATAATTTGAAATTCATATGAGATGCAAATGCAAGTAATATTCGAATAGTTTCAAGTCTAGTTATGGGAGCAAAAGTCTCTCTATAATCTATTCATTTTTTTTTTATTGAAACATTGAGCAATAAGTCTTGCCTTATTTCTAATTATATTGCCAAATTCATCAAGTTCATTTCTAAAGACCCATTTGATTCCAATAATTGTGTGATCACTAGGTTTAGGCACTAATTCCCAAACTTTATTTCTTTCAAATTGATTTAATTCTTCTTACATAGTTAAAACCCAATTTTCATCATTAATAGTATCATGAATAGTTTTAGGCTCAATTTGAAAAATAAATGACAAATATTCATAAATATTTTTCAATTGACTTTTAGTCTTTCTACAATCATTAGGATCACCAATAATTTGTTCCACAAGATGACTAGATTTATATTTCTAAACTTTTGGCAAATTACTATGTAGAGTTTCGTCAAAATTTTTTATACTAGGGGGATTTTCAATTTCTTTTTTTTTATTATTAATATTTAAATTAAGTAAATCATCTTCAATATCATCATATATAACTTTATATAAACATGGATCAATTTCATCAAATGTAACATGCGTAGATTCTTCAAGTACATTAGTTCTTTTATTAAAAACTCTATAAGCCTTACCAATACTAGAATAACACAAAAATAAACCTTTATCCGATTTTGCATCAAATTTACCAAGATTATCTTTAATGTTTAAAATAAAACATTAACACCAAAAAATTTAAAAATAACCAATCTTAAGTTTTTATCGAACCAAAGTTCAAAATGAGTTTTCTTAAGAATGGTCTAATAAGAACTTGTTTTAAAATATAACAAGATGTGTTAACTATTTCGGCTAAAAAAATTTAGATAGCTTGTATCATTAAGTATAGTTCGAGTCATTTCTTGTAAAGTTTTATTTTTTTCTTTCAACAACTCTATTTTGTTGTGAGGGTTTTTGGTGTGGAAAATTATGCTTATATCCATAAGTATTACAAAGATTTTTGAATTCGTGATTTTCAAATTTCTCACCATGATCACTCATAATTTTTGAAATTATATTATTTTGAACTCTTTTACAAAATTTTAAAAAATTGAAAACATATTTCATTCTTATAGGTAAAAAATAATACCCAAGTAAATCTTGAAAAATTATCAACAATTATAAAAGTATAGTGTTTTCCACCAAGACTAGTAACTTGAGAAGGTCTAAATAAATTTAAATGTAAGAGTTGTACAAATCTAGACATAAAAACTACATTTATAGATTTTAAAAAAAATTTCTTTGTTTTCCCAATTGATAAGGAGTAAAAATTTTTTTGTTTTCAAACTTGAGTTTAGGTAAATCAATAAGTAATTATTTTCTTGAAAGTTTAGAAATTATATCTATACTATAATGACCTAACCTTCTATATCATAACCAAGAATCATTTGTAATACACTTAAATATTTCACTTTTTGTTTAATCCAATTATCAAAATCAATAGTATATACATTTTCATCTCTTAAGCATAACAAATACTAGATTATTATTCTTATTAAAAATCTTGCATGCATTATTTTGAAAAATAATTTTATAACCTTTATCACATAGTTGACTAATATCAACCAAGTTATGTTTTAAATTATCAATAAATAAAATATTGTCAATCATGAGGGAATTAGGGTTATTGATTTCTCCAATACTAATAATCTTGCCTTTTGCATTATCTCCAAAAGTCACATACTCATCTATTTTTAAAATAGAATTAAATTTTGTGTAATCTCCGTCATATATCTTGAGTATCCCACTATCCAAAAATTATATTCTTCCTTGTGGTGCTCTCCTACAAAACTAAATTAAGTTTTGATTTTTGGTATATAAACTTTCTTTGGTCTAACAATGTTAGCATATGTTACCCTTAAGAAACCAAATAGATGCAATATTACATTTTCCTTTTCATTTATAATCATTTGAAACTAAAATATTTTTAGGTCCAATTAACAATTTTCTTTTCAATAATTAATTCACATGCATAATGTCCTTTCTACCACAATAATAACATGTAATAAATGGATTACCTTGATAAGAACTTTTTACAAAATAATTTTTGTAAAACTTTTACCCTTGACAAGCCTTGTAACCTAATCCGGTTTTTTTTTAATCTTATCTTTGAGTAACAAGCAATTTATCTAAATTTTCATTCTTGAGTAAATTTAGATAAAGTATTTGTAAACTCTTCAACTCTTTTTCTCATATATATCATTTGTTTCTTTCTTAGATGTAAAAGTAAGTTGAATTTCAAACTGTTATTTTCATTTTTTAAACTAACATTTTTATTAGAAATATTTAAAAATTTCTTTTTCAAGTCTTTATATTTCTTTCCAAAAATTGTTTATTTATTTTGTAGTTCATTGCACGTGTACGATAGCTCACTATAAGATAAATTAAACGTGTTAGAAGTAGAAAAGATGAGCTTACCTCATTATCACCTTTTCCAGTAGTCAGGAGACATAAGTTAGTAATGTCACTTTCGCTTGATTCTTCCATCGAATCACTTTCATCACTCATATCCCAAGTAATTGGCTTTCATGACTTCTTTTTCATTTGTCTTCTTTTTTAGAAGTAGACAATCTGGTTTCATGTGCTTATGTTTCTTGCATTCATAACATACAATATCTTTATTGAAAGAACTTTCTTTTTGATCACCTCTCCTTTGTCATCTTTCAAATTGCTTCTTTTGTCATCTTTCAAATTGCTTCTTTTTGAGAATAACTCAGTCAACTTTTTTTGCAAGATATACAATTTTATCATCACTTTCTACTTCACTATCATTGGAGTTTTCTTTCAGGTAGACTTTAGAGCAATACTCCTTCCTCTTTTTGGCTCTTTCCCTCTTCTTTATTTCTTTAAGTCATTTCATGAGTTAATTAGTGACCCTAAAAGTTCTTCGATTGAATCTTTTGAAAGATCTTTTGCTTCTTGTATTGCCGTCACCTTTGGAGCCCAACTCTTGGTAGAATTCGAAGAATTTTCTTCATAAGAATTTTATCATGAAAGCTTTTACCAAGAGAAATCATACCAACAATAATATCGGTAAAGTGAGTATACATTTCTTTAATAGATTTACTTGATTTTCATCATAAAGAGTTCATATTTATGCTTGAATATATTAAGTTTTGTATCCTTAACTCTACTCGTTCTTTCATGTGTAATTTCAAGTGTTTTCCAAATACTTGTGCCGTTTTACAAGTAGAGACTCTATTAAACTTATTTTTATCTAGTGTACACAAAATAATGTATTCATGACTTTTGCATTAGTTGTAAAATTTTCTTGTCATTTTCATCTCAATTCTTTTTATCTTTAGCAATGACTATATTATCTTTAACTATTATGGAAGTGTTAGATCCTTCTTCAATAGTGTTCCAAATATCATACACCATTAGTTGAAGATAAATAGTCATCCTAATTTTTCAATAACCATAGTCACTACCATTAAAAAAAGGCGATCTAAAGATGGATTGACCGTTCATAACTCATGTGCACCAATGGTTGCCATAATGTGTGATCTTACTCTAAAGACTTGTTAAAGTTAATATTTAGAATCTAATTCTGATACCAATTGTTATCCCAAAGGGCAACCCAAAGAGAAGGATGAATTGTGTATTTTTTGCAGAAGTTAAGTAAAAAAAAATTTAATAGGTTGAATACAATTCACCTAAAGTAAATATACCAATTACAATTAAAATAAAGAGAGTAGGAATAGGAGATATAAACTCTTTTATAGTGGTTCGACTTGTCACCCAAGTCTACGCCCACTCTCTCGAGCTCCAACTGGCCGAGGTTTCACTAAATCTCTCGCACTTGATGGAGGCAAGAAATACTTAGTATAAACAAAATCCTTGAACTTGGCAGAGGTAAGAAATCCCAATTACAAAACTTTTGATTCAATGAGTTTTAAACACCAATATAAATGGCAATGAAGATGAAGTAGAAATGTAACATTTTCTCTTAAATAGGATTAGCTACCACTCATGTACAAAATAATCTCACTTCAAAGAGACACTCTCAAGAATAAAACAATTTGCTCTATGCACTCTTTGATCTAGTAATAAACAATGTAGTACAAAGAATTTTAGAGAGAGATTGAGGATGCTTTGAGAGTTTGTTCTTGTGTCCTTTTTCCTTCATTCTATGCTTTTTTTATAGACAAAAATACCAAAGAGATGTTGGAGAGACATTGGCCTTTGGGGAAGACAAAATCATTTGTCAATAGTAATTGCACATTGACATGTTTCAAAATTCAAATAAAAATGGTTTCGAATGTTCAAAAACTCTTAAAAAATTCTTGAACACTCTTCAATAAGTCTATTTTCAAATACAAAAAGAATCATTGAATTATCATACACCGTTTGAGAGAAATGATCAAAATTTCAATAACATGCTAGACTGTAAAATTACTTTTGACAAAGTTGTTGGCCAAGTTCAAAATTGTCTAGAAATTTGAATTTATCGTCCAAAATAACAAATTATATATTTTTTGAAAAACTTATAATTTCTACTTTCATTCAAAATTAAATTTGTATAAATTTAACTTTTATATTTTGTAATATGATAAAAATATTATGGTATACTCATTTTGTCTACTAACAGTATGACTCAGTAGAATGACCCATTTTAAAAAATTATATCTAATCAATATATAAGTGTTAAAATATTTATATAATATATGCATTTAAAGCTCAGCACATATATTTTACAGATAAATTCAATTTAAAATTTTATTTATATCATAAATTACATTTTACTATTTAAAACCTATATCATGCAGATTTCAGAAATAATTTTTTTAGAAAATGATATATGAGATTCATATAATAACTGTTTTAATGTAAAATAGTATATAAAACAAATTATATATTAAAATAAGTTATTTGAATCTAGTTTCATATAAAATTAATTTTATTATTTTTTGAGTTTTCTATAATAAGATATAATCAATTTACTACATATATGTCTAATTTGACAATTTCACATTCTAGCACATATAGTGTATGTAGTTATACAATAAATTTAATATTATAATTTATCCATATTGTCCACTATAAATATACATATAACAATTTTAATTTATTTGTCATTAACAAAAATAATGAAACTTTGAAACTAACAATTAGCGGCTTAAATTTAGTTTTAAAACCCATAATATATTTGGGGGTAAGAGGGTTTTTTGCAATCACTTGATGGAAAAAAAAAGAAAAAATAATAATAATAATAATAATAATAAAAGGAAGAGATAATTACGTGGAGTTTCATGCTCTCATTTTTCCATCACCTTACACCTCCCCTTTCAAAGCCTTTCGATCTTGCATGAAACAGCTGGGGAAAAGGAGGGAAAGAGAGGGAAAGAGAAAATAAATAGAGAAGGAAGAGAAAAGAAACCAGGAAGAAGATGAGAGTTGGAAATCGAGACCAACACAAGAAAATTTCAATTTTAAATTCGGGTGAGTTCTTAAGAAAAAAATTCTTTTGTATTTTCAATCTAGTCGCGTTTTAGTTTTTTTTTAATCGGTTTAGTTTTCTGTTTAAGTATTGGTTCATGATGAAAATTTAGAGAATAATTCTTATCAATTTGTATTAATATTTATTAGTTCTTATTTTTTTTGTAGAAGGTGACTTAGTTAAGTTTAAAATCAAGACCAAACTAACATTAAAATTTGCCTAAACCCAACCTAGAAGTTCATTGACCTACTTACGGGTTTTTTTTTATAAAAAAATAACTATAACTGCTTTGATGACCATGAGCATACTCTAATATACCTAACTTGACAATGAGTATATATTAATATTTTGAGAATTTTTAGAATAAGTGTAGTAGAACTTTTGACCCCAAGTAAAAATGACAGAAAACAGCTTAATTATGAATACATCTTATGTATGCACTAGCATATTTATGTATTTATATATATTTTAACATGTCATTGATAACATATGTGGTTATACTCTAGGAAAGACAACTGGCCGTCAGTGAGACCAGCAGAATTGAGTCTGGGCACACACAATATCAGTAGAAGTGAATAGTCTTTATCCTAAATTCAGAATTTTTCTAAAACAAGAAAACTAAAAAATTTCTTACAAATGAATGTTTATTTTAAAACAAAGGTTTTATTTTTGAAATGCATTTCAATTTTTATATTTGATTATTTTTGCTATGTGAAATGGAAACATGGATTCATTTTTATATTGTATATTATGTATGTGAATGTTTGTAATTCATTTAGATAATTCGCTGGGTAGTCACATTACTGTGGCAGTAATACATGCTTTATTTGTCTAGTGGGGCCTTTTAACACCAACAAGTCATGTGTGTTTGTCTATGGGGGTGGTGTCTTATGAAATGAGTCTCATGACTAGTAGCTCCCTGTGGATTCTTACTATATTATATTTATATTTATGTGCACGTCAGACCTTACATTTATTTATGAAGTTATTATATTTTTGTTTCCATCCTTAACTCTTTTACGTCAGTTTTGTTATGGTAGATCTGCAGGCTCAATGGGTAATTAGCTTTATTTTTAAATCATGATCAGTGGATTTATATCTCATGATGCGTTATTTTATATTAGTTATGCTAGTTTTATAAATGCTTTTATTTACAGTAGTATGTTAACATAATTCTATTTCACTGATTTTAGTGGAAGATCATTCACTAGGATGCAAGTCTCATCACTTATTAACTTTTCAGGTTTTAGCAATAGAAACTTGTAGTTGTATTACATGCACCCGACATATCAGCAATTTGAGTTTAGAAAGGTTGAGCCTCACTCTTGTCAATAGTAGTTAGTTTGGTTGCCACTTGATAAGTGAAAGTTAAATAGTTGTGTTATACATAGATGAGGAGTTATGTAAGGTAACTATGTTTTCAGTTATAATAATAATTTAATTTTTCTACTATTCTATATCAAATTATGTAGTATTATTTAGCTCTTTGAATGGGAGTTGTATTTTTGACTCAGCAGGTACAATAGTTGAATAAGGTTTGACCTTCTTTGGTAATTCTCCGGGCATCAATGGTTGCTAAACCCTATTCCACTGTCACATCTCGCTCGAGTTATGGGCTGGGGTGTGACACTTCTTTCTGTTTTTTATACTTAAATATGAATAATCTTAAGATGATTGTATAAAAAAATTAACTTTTAAAAAACATAGCAAACACCATACTTTTTTTTTATTTCATAACCCCCCCCCAAAAAAGCTGAAAATCAAAATATACATGTTAGCAAACATCCCGTACATTACAAAAAGACTCGTATATTACGGTGGTGGTTTTATTATGACAGTTATCATTTACCGCCGTAATTTTTAGTGTATTATGGCAGTTTGTAAAACTGCCATTTATATACAACGTAAATTATGACAATTTTATAATAAAATGGTGGTTGAACTGTCATTTTTAATTAATT
>CAJVSB020000530.1:0-42744 GCA_911865555.2 Thlaspi arvense | reverse complement strand
GTCGGCTATCATAATTTGCAGGCTACCTTTTAACTAGCCAATAGGATTAACAAGAGGATTTGGTTTCTAACATGATACTCGTACACGGTATAATATAATATAATATATAAAATTATATATTAAAAAGATCGTTCAAAAATTAACATATTATAAAATATATTAATTTCATTTGAAAAAAATAAATTATATTCAACGGATATCGAGTATAAGTATAGTATTATTCAAAAAAAAAAAAATAGAAATAAAATTAAAATTAATATTCAACTAAGTACAAAAATTAGTACGAGGACAAATTTTCTGGGTTAGTATAGGAATGCATAGATTGGTATACCAATTTGGTATACCTAGCAGTAGACAAAGCAATTAATATAACCAAACCATAAATGGAGCAAGACAAAAATGGGCAGCTGCTAATAGCTCTCCCCCCTTTCGGTTGGTGGAGATTTAAGCATTGCCTTCCCTCCTCCAAAAATGTATAAATTAAATAAGAGATAAGGACCAATTTTGTTGATCCTTAAACTCGGCCACTTTTTCCATTTTCATCCCTAAACTTTATTTCTTTACCAATTTTGTACTTGAACTTCAACATCTATTGACCAAAATGGTCCTTCCCTTAAAAACATTGTTAAATATGCTTTGTCTACTGCTAGGTGAATTACATTTTTTTTTAATTTCGTTTACCCAACTGCTGCAACTTTACATACTAAAATAATATGTCAACTTCATCGACTATCCCAAAAATAAAATAATGGAGAACAGATTTAAATAATTATAAATAAATTAATAGAATAAAAAATAAATTTAATTGTTTTTTGGCATCCATTTGGGATTAATAGAGAAGGTTGCTTGGGTAAATGAAACTACTTGTAAAGACTTACATTATTATTGCATTTATTTACAAATGAAGAAAGCTTTCTATCAGGTTAACAAGATTAATTTTAGTCCTTTATTTAGATTAATCTTATTTAAATATTTTTATTTTTATATAGCCATTTTTTTGGGTAAAGTTCAATAACAAATTGCACCCAAATTTAAATTTAATGACCAGATTAAAACCAAGTGAAAAGTTTAGTGACCATTGGTGTAATTAGTTTAGCAGTAAACGGAACATAGTTAACTGAAACACTATTTTGGTTAATAACTCTAAACTTCAATTACCAAATTGATATTAAAAAAAAAAAAATAGTTTAGGGACCAAAATGGAAAAATTAGTTGGTTGTCCTCCCTAATTGCTGCAGCTTGTAAATAATTTTTTGTTAGTGTAATATTATCTTAAACCATAAACAATAACGGATTTTGGTAAACAAAACTTTTAGTTTCTATAAGGGGATGGATGGATCCATCGCACACCTAGTCCCATGATGTTTCTAAGGAATTAAAAGAAAAAAAATAGTAAAAATAATTTTTAAAAGAGTCGGACTCTTTTGAGCTGTTTATTTGGTTCAAAAGAAAATAAAAATTATTTTTGAAAGAGCTCAAAAAACTGTAGCCCTAATTTCAGGGTTTTATTTTTTTAATGCATTCCTCTTATTTTTATCTCATTTTTGAACTCTTCCTTATGTAAGAAAACAACAAAATAAAGGAAAATGTTAAATTTTTCTTTGCCAATGAACACAATCTATAAAAATATAAAATTTTTAATTAAAAAAATCTGATTTTCAAAAACCCATGTTCCAAACAAACCAGTTATTGCGTAAAGTTTAACCAAGTCCAATTTGGCAATCCAGTTATTTTTCTCCTAACTAAAGGTGGGCTGCCAATAAAGGTAAGGTGGCTAATAAAATAAAAATAGAAAAGTAGAAATTTAAGATTGAAATGAGATTAAACGATCTAGACATGAATTAAGTAGCAGAATTAATGTGCATATCTATGTTCCGTATAATATTGTTCTGTTGGTTCATAGATTATCTAAATAGAAATATACATTAATAAACTATATATAATATTTATATTGATAACTTATGCAATATAACACATATATCATATTTAAGAGTGTTTGCAAATATTTCAACAAAATTAGAAGTTGGAAACTTAAATAGAAGTGAATTATAAGAAGTTGGATGCATTATGAAATATACTATCAAGTTTACAAAAATAGTAAAATAGATATTTGGATATGTAATTTTTGTAATTTATTTTAGAAGAATAAAAAAATTTTAAAATTGTTTTAAAGGGTAATTTTGAATTTAAGAAAAAAGAAAACATTTCAAAACTACTTTTATTTAATTACAATAATACCATTAACATTTAAATTCTCTTATATTTTTAAAATTTATTTATAATTATATTTTTTATTACGTAAAAAATTTTGAAATTAGAAACGGGTTTTCAGACTAAAAGTGATTGTATGTAAAAATTACTTTTTATGGGTTATTGCAAACACCACCTTAATCAAATAGGGCGCCTGGCAGCCACAGCGGGAACCTGCTTCATGCATAATCATGGGCGCCTTCAATGGTCCCTGCTCTTACTTTTGCAAGAAAGAAGCTGCTTTTCTCAGGGGCAGAGGAAAAGGAGTCCATGGCTCAGTAGCATAGGTACTGATTTGTCTCTCTGTAGAGGAAAAACTTTAAAATATTACATAAAATCAATTCTCAAAAATAAAAAGAACGTTGGTATTCGATTTTTACAATTATTTAATATAAAATTGTTAACATATTGAATTAATTTAATCTAAAATTTAGAATTAGAATTCAATTAAAATATTTGATAAAATTAGAATTAATTATAAATATCTGTAATTCAAAATAAATGGATCGAATATGAAATTATACAATCTGATTTGTTAAGAATCTGATTCAAATTTTAATTATATTTTTTTAATTAAATTAATAATTTTATATATATGATATTAATAAATTCAAAATTATATAGATTAAATTAAGAAAATTAAAAAATTCAAAGACTAATATGATTAATAAAATAGAGTTGTGGGATTTAAATATAAAAGATGATTATTTTCTTGTTAAATCAGATTTTTTTATCAAATTTTGAATTGTCCATCGAATTTGAATATAGTTTAACATATATAAATTTTATAAGATTTCAGATATAGTAACACTTAATCGAATTCGGATTCAAATATATCTGATTTGATCTAAATTCGAGTCGTTTACGATCTTAATTCAATATCACTATTACGAGTTGTGGTGACATTAACAAATGTTTTTCAATGAAATAAATGTAAAAATAAAAGTTAAATATTACTATTTATTATGTCACATAATCTCAAACATAAGAGATAATTTGTTTGTTCATACAAAATATTAAAAGAATTATTACAGCTCGAGAGTTGCAAGTGGCAGTCCCTTTGTATATAATAAATTACACTTGCTGAACAGATTTTTTTGCAGGGGTATTCTCAATTTCTGGAGAAGCCTGTTTCAAACCGTCAACGTTTATAACGACACCGCCCCCGTTCTTCCTAAGATTTGATTGTAAATTTTCTGAAGTTTTGAAATGTGCAAGTGATGCAAGCTCATGAACAGATTCCGAGAGCTTCTCCGTGCAGATAACAACATCTCTTAGGAGCGAAGCCACAGTGATAACCGGTACTATCTCAAGGAGGTTGCTATCTCTCCAAAAGCCAGCTTTAAGTACGGATTGAAGGCTTTCGGCGGCAGCTTTTGAGTTGGCAACATGGATATCTGAAGACTCTGGTCTAGTCATTGTCTTGATGGCCGAAGCTAGCTCCTTGAGTGCTTTTCCGGATTCTAAGCTCATTTTCGTGCAAATTTCCTTAATTTCACTTCTGATTTCTGGTTTTTCCTGCATCAGAAATACCCAAAATTCAGTACGTTAAGCAGCTTCTGTATTCACGTAAGTGCTTATTTAGGTTAGGTCACTGCTTAGACCACTTTCTCTGTGTAGTATACTGAATGTGTGCTTCAAAATATGCAATTAAAGTTATGAGAAATTTATACAATGCTTATTGGTTTCTCTAAAAAGTTCACATTTTTAACTTTTAACCTACCGACTTTTTGGAATTAAGATAGCCATTAAGCGCTTCGATGTGATACGCGCATTGACGAGCCAAGGTTCCAATTTTTAGGTAGCGTTTCCATGGATGACTATACGTGAACTGGCCATGACCAGGCTCCCATCTTGCCAAATTTACCTGCCCAATTTGAAGTAGAGAAATGATCAGCATGAGACATCAAGGAAACTTGTACCATGGGAAAGATCGATAGAAAGAAAAATGATTTTACCGACCAAGGTTTCCTCCTTGCTTTCTGAATTTAGAACCTTTTGATAATCTTGCGAAACGGGCTGTTTGTCTTTTACTTGTTCCCCATCTTGACTTTCAAAATATTCATCTCCAAACCCTACAATTTTTCCTCTCAAAATGAGCTGGAAGGAAAACAACAAGAACAAAAGAGCTAACCAAGTTCTTAATGCTTTTATCTGAGTATACCTTCCAAGAAGTTGGCGAGCTTTTCGACGTTTCCAGCGACTAGATTGTGGAGGTCTTCACCGGCCCATACCGGGCAAACAAAGATGGAAATAATGACGCAGGCAGAGGCACCAATCAAAACTGTGGACAGCCTTTTGTGTGCCAGTTCAAGTATTTCATCAGTTTGAAACCAGACACTGCTAGCAAACTGAAGGTCAATATGAAGATGATCAAACCGTAGTCGTATCTTGCCTTCACTTTGGGGAAAAACCTGACGAATGTAGTCAATGCCGCTGCCCATATCACACACATCTTCAGTATTAATTTCAACACTAATCCACAAAACTAATGGATTGACATGATGGGTGGGATTACTATCAACATCAATATTAATATTTGATAATAATTTCACGAATATGAATGTTACTGCTCCCTGGGTTAGGATAAAACATTACCTTGTAAAAAAACAAATAATCCAACTAGTACGGGCTCCCCAATCTTCCCAGATAGACCAGCCAAGTGATGAACTCCAACACCCAGAGCTCCGGCTACGAGTGTCGCTAATCCTCTGTTTAAACCCTTTCCAATGGTAGCACCTTAACCTCAAAAATAAATAAATAAGTAAATGAAATTAGGTCGAAAAAATAGTTGTTAGTGGTGGATTACAGTGAACAAACCTACGAAGAATTCGAAAACAACCACCACGGTCATGACAGCCCACATCGCAGATGCACCAAAACTGCTGTCAGTAGGTTGAAAGTAACAGAATAGTGAGATCGAGGCGAGAGCCAGACCGACTTTCAACGAATGCATCACTCTTCTAGGATCATCTTCTCCGACCTTTTTTAAGCTGTCATATAAGTCCTTAATCCGCCGCCAGCTTCTCTCGAAGGTTGTCGGTTTCTTGTAGCTTTCAGGCCCCATTTGCATGGCTCAACGCACAAATGAAAGTAAGAGCTACCTGACTGGCAGTGATGCTACCGGTATGATTGGGGAGCTGCTTTCTAATTCTCATAGACTCTTCAAGCCGACAATTTATAAGATGAAAAAGGGTGTGTATGGGAGTTAAAAATTAGGTAGTTTTGAGGAACACGGCTTGTAATCTTGCGTACTTATCAAGTACTTGCGAGGAAACTTCATGGACGTAAGTGCGGTAAAGCCGGGATATTGGGCTTGAGCACTACATTACATTATATCAAGTCATCACAAAAAGCAAGTATTAAAATTTTTCCTCCTTATTATATATGTGATAATTTATTATATTTTTAAAAAAATTTGACAGATTTATTTTCTGATCTGCCAACCTCATTTCTGGTATGACATATTTGATGATGGGGCATGTCAGAAAACAAAAAAGGAAGAAATACATGCAGCAAAAAAAATGCTTACTGGGAATGATGAGGTGGCCGGAGTGTACAGTGCACAGAGTTATTTAATAAAATAGAAAAAAATTATTGCCCGGTCATTACCCGTATTATTCATTTTTTTACAATCTCTCTCTCTCTCTCTCTCTTCTTCGATGATGAGGGGGTAAAATTGTCATAATTATGATTGAAGAATGAAATTGTCATGTTTGCAAAAAATTAAAATATCTTTTCTTCTCATTTTTTCCTTTTTGAAAATTATAAGAAATTAGCTTATTGTTCTCTTCTATATTATTTGTAAGTTATCGTCAGCGTTTAAGTTTCCATAAAAATAAAATTGTTTTCTTTTGCCACAGAAACCATGAGTACCGCCATTAAGACCTGAAAGCGACAAAAATTTTGTGGGCATTTGTTTAATAGGGTTGGTGTGAAACTAAGTCAAGTAGCTGGCAAGTGGCCTATGGTCTAGTTTGGTTAGACCCGATTTAGTTTGGTTTGTTTAATTAATTAAATCAGGTAAAAAAATAGTTTATTTATTAAAAAATTATAACTTGTTAAATTTTAGTTTGAGCTATTAATCTTATAGACTAACCTGTGTTATATATATGTATAATACAACATATAATATATAAACTTTGATAGTTTATTATGAAATTTAATTAAAGAGATATTTTATAAACTCATATAAACTGAGAATTGTACGAGGACTTAATAAACTTTTAATTTATTAATCTATTAAGACCTTTCTAAAGTTAATTATTTTTGACCTCTTATGGGCTAATTCGATAAATAAGTAAAATCAAGCATATTTTATGGGCCAGTCATTGGTCAGAAGTTGAACTCAAAGTGTATGATTCATAAAACAGGCCTGGCCTATTTAATTCTTGACCTAATATGACTTAGAGTTATTTTCACCCCTACTTGAGAGGTTTAGTAAGAGAGAGTGAAAATTTAATAACTAGAAAGTCTTCTTGCATTTGAATAAATTATGTGGCTATAAAAAAAATAAAAGAAAAGAAAACAATTTACTTATATTTATAAAAATAAAGTGAAATAAATCCTTGTTTACCTTTTTTTTGAAAAAGAAAGATGAATAAACAATTTCTTCGGATGGGAGCGAAAATGTTTTTATCTCTTGACAAAAAAAATTATATTTGGAGTTCATAAATTTTTCTAATATACAACAAATGCTTAATAAGTTTAAAAGAAGAAGATCAATCAAGGGTTAAATTAACCTTTACATAAAATTAATAAATACATTATCAGTTAAGATAAATCTTGAATTCAGGTTTCTTAAATAATTAGATATACTATGTACACTTCATCATATATTTAACTTGTTGTTATTTATAAATATAATTTTCAATTAGAAATCTTAAAAATGTGAAAAATTAATAAACATAAATGTTACATGTAAAAATAAATGGCAATTAAAAAATACAGCCAATAATCTGATTTTATTTAACAAAAGTGAAATAATAAATATAAAGTTTTTTCTTTTGTTTTCAAAATAAATAGTAATAAATATAACAAATATAAGGGTCTAAGAGTTAAAGTTTAGGATTTAGGGGATACAGATTAAGAGTTCAGAGTTTTGGCTCTAAAGTTGAGGGTTTAGGGTGATTGGTTTAGGAGGTTATATGTTTAGAATTTATAAAGTGGTCAAACTACTTTTACTTGTTTGTGTCTTATAAATCTTAAAAATATATTAAAAAATTTTAAAAAATCGTCAAAAATAAAGTTATGTATTAAAAATTACAGTTGTTTAAAATTTTTGCATAACTAAATTATTAGTTGTCTAATATAAATTAGATCAACCAATTAATTTAATAGTGCACTGACTAACTATATTCGATAATTAAATAAAAAAATTTATAGAAATCAGTTCTTGGGAGCCTATTTCCTCCGAGAAATCGGTTCATTTATGTAAAAAAATCGGTTTCTCGGTAATCTATTTCTTTTGATAAATCAGTTCCTCGACACCGATTTCTCAACTACCAAAATTCAACTTATTTCTGTAAATAATTTTTTATAAATATATTTTTATAAATAAAGAAATTAATATTTATATAAAATTACCAGTAAATTACTGTATTTTACATTTTATAATTATTAGGCAACCCTGACCTAATTCCTGATCGAATTGTCCTTTCAATCTAGTGGTCTGATCTGATACCGCCATTGCTCGGTTTTGATTTTGTAGGCTACAAAATTGAAAAGCGAAGACAAATGAGTCTATTGCGCAGAATCTTTTGGAAAAGCATGGGTTAATATTTTTGGCAAGTAAATAAAAATTAGTGGGTTTATTGGTCAAAATGGGTAAAATATAAATTTTAGTTGCATATTCCAAATTGATTCCGCCACTAACTGGCTTCCGGCGGCGCCTAATCTTCTGAATAAAAGGAAATTACAAATTCACGCGCATAAAAGGAAATTACAAATAAAAAATTTGAACAGCCAAAGTCTTACAATGACTGATTGCAGTGAATCCAGATTCATGTTGACAAGTTGTTTTAATCATAGTTAGTAGAATACAGGAAAACAAATTACCGTATTTATAACATATGAGTATAAACATATATATTTGGTAAAAATAACATTTAATTAGTCAATAAAAATTATGAATTTACTAAAATTATATTATATAAAAATATAATTATATTACGGATAATTTAAAAATATGGAATAAAAATATGTTATTTCATTTATTTATTTACTCTTGTGTAAATATATTTTTCACATAATAATCACATTTTCATTCAAAATATATAATAATCATAAATAAAATATATTAGCATATATTTTTGTATTATTATATGATATAAATCATTAATAGCTAAAAGAAAATTGAGTGAAATTATGTTAGACTAATATACCTAATTAACTTTAAAGTAAGCAAGTATATCAAAATTTAAATATCAAATTTTGATTAAAAAATATCAATTATTTACAATGATAATCCAAAAATACCAAAAAAATATAGCATAATTAATATATCAAACAATTTGAAAATGAAATATTTAGAAAACTTAGATTATTTTTGCCAATAATATTAGTAGTAACTTTCTAATCTTTAAATTTCAAATTTGGTGGATAAATATTTTTATGAAACTTATAAGTAATATAATCTAAAAACTTACTAAAATTGTTCAAGTCAATATATTTCATATTTCGTTTTTCCAAATTAGAAGATTTCTCCATTGCTATTATATTTATCCTCATAAACAAAAAATTATTAAGTATTTTTTGTAATAATTTATATTTTGTTTGTAAAACTTTAAAAATATTTCAATTTCTTTCATATAGTATAAAGTGACATAATTAATAAAATTTGAAATGTATATTTTTTTAGTATTGACATAAGATCTCCATAATAGTCTTATCAAACTCGTATAAAAATGAAATATAATTACATACGAAAAATATTATTCGGGTATAATTCGTGTACATAGACCTATATTATAAAAGACATGTATTTTACCGAATCTTTCCTAAAGAGAGGAGAATGGATAATTTTTTAAAGAAATTATATACAACGAAGTATTATTGAGATGCAATACTTACTTTTACCAAGTAGGTTTTTAACTAATGCATTGGTAGCTCGTGACATCATTTGTTAAAAATAATACATCTACATCATCCTTATACACCATTTATTGAGGTTAGTATTACCAAAAATTTAAATAATGATGCAATCACTTCAATTTTAGTCAGTGCTTTAAAAATCAACTAATTTTCATATTATGTCTCAATAATAGATGTTTTTGGTGTTTTGCACATCAATATTATAATTTTGACTTTTAAAACTCAATTTTATCAAAAATGCACCTTTACTGTAAAACTAATAAATAACATTGCAGGTTTATATTATTAGGGGGTAAAAAAATAAAAAACAAAGATTTAAATATCATTTTCTCTATTTCTACTATATTCAATATTCTCTCTATTTTCCCTATATTTTCACTTATTTCTTTAATAATTTAATTCATAAATTATAACCCAAATATACAAAATTTTATTTGAATTTTTTAGTTTTCAAACAAATATAATTTGTGGCATTGCATATTTTAAATATTGTATGACAATAAATGTTCATTTTGTTTATTTTTGTTGGAGAATAAGACCATAGAGAGAAGAGAAAATTGCAAACAATAATTAAATTTGTATTATGCTTTTCTAATTTTTATGAATTTGTTAAAATTTTTTAAATAAAAAGAGCATGTTTTCTAAAAACTATATTAAGAATAATTTTTAAAAATAATGGCAAACATGCAATTGTAAAACACATAATGTCACAAATTATATTTGTCTAAAAAATAAAATAAAATATGACAAATTCGGGCTAGAATTAATTAGTTAATTTATGAAAGAAATGAGTAAAAATATATAAAAAATCCTAAAAATGTTGAATAGAGTGGTAATAGAGAAAAATGAGATTTAAATTTTACCTTTTTTCTTTTTTACCCTCTAATGATACAAATTTCCAATTTTACACATTAGTTTTATAGTTGGGGGTGTTAAGTGTCAAGATTATAATTTTGAGATATAAAGTATCAAATACTCCTATTTTTAGGATATAATATGCAAATTAGTCTTAAAATTTGGATTGAATTAGGAGTCGGACTGGTCTAGCCGTCAATTAGTTATATTATTAGTTTGGTTTGCCACAAATCAATGAAATTAAAATAACAACACTAAACTAACCAAAACGATGACTCAACTATTCGGACCAACGAATCATTTATAGCTTACTGAAATTGGAATGGCTCATTGAAGAAGAGATGAGACGCATTGCAATAAATTACCCAATTTTTAACAGAAAATTACTAGCAGATGTAAAAATCAACTAATTATTTTTAACGTTAAAAAACTTTTTATGGACAAGTATCGGTCGAAAAACTTATTTTAAAATTATTTTGAAATTTTTGACAAGAAAGATGATTTTTTAAAAATATTTAAATTAATATTTTCGACAAAAAATATCTATTGAGAAAGTTAAAATTTTTCAATATTTAAAATTAATATTTCTAATAAAAATTTTCAATGGAAAATGTCCACCAGAAAAGCTTAAATTTTGTGAACATTTCAAATTAATATTTTTGACAGAAAATGTCCATTAAAAAAGTTCAAAATTTTTTAAATATTTAAAATTAATATTTCTGACAAAAAATATCCATTAGAAAAGCTAAAATTATTTAAATATTTAAAATTAATATTTTTGAAGGAAAATGTTTATCAGGAAAGCTAAAATTTATTCAAATATTTATAATTAATATTTCCAACTGAAAATGTCAATCAGAAAAATAATTTTTTTTTATATATTTAAAATTAATATTTCTCACAGAAAAGTTTTGTCGAAAATCCAAAAATTATAATTTTTCAAAAAATTGTAAATATTTCCTAAGGAATGAGCAGCCGGTGAATAAAAAATTAATTTTTCAATTAATATTGTTTTCAATGGAATATTTTTGTTAGAAAATAAAATATAAAATAAATTTTTACTAAACATATATTTCCAACGGAAAATTCTCATTGACAAATATAATATAAAAAATTTATTTAATATATATTTTCTATAGAAAAATCCTTTGGAAATAAATTTTCCATTTTATTCTTATTCATTTGAAATTTATATTTTTCTCGCATAAAGTTTTTAAAATTTTAAATTTCATATCATAGCTTGTCCAATTTCCTAGTTACAAAACTCAAGGCTATTGGGCCTTCTTTGGGCCAATGAATAACAAAACCCGCATTATTTTATTAAATGGAAATTGTTAATTATAACACATAATTTTATAAGTCATAATTTTTGTAATTCTATTATATAATAACAAATAATTCTAAAAATTTATTACAATAATTAAAAATTAATAGGAATAATTGTGTAATAATTAATGAACAAATCATAATTAATAACTTTCTCGTATAATAATTATAATTCTATAAATTGATCATACTTATTTGAAATGAAGAATAATAATTTAATAATAACTTATAAATAGACAATAACTTATAATTTTATCATAAATAACTAATCATGTTATTTTTTAATGTTATTTAAAATTTATAATGTAAAACCCCAGCATAAATTAATTTATAAAAAAAAAGAATAATCCCGACATGATCCGAACGTCCGAGACGTTCGGATCCACGAAACCATGAATAGAGAACTTTCAGATTCGAGATTTTCACAACTGATTGATTCGTTTTTTTCTTTATAAATCAGACCGATCGATGGAAAGTCACTGAAATCTCAAATCAATTTTGAAATAAAACTTTCATATTGCTGGGAATTTGAGGCTAGAAGCTTGGCTACCGATCTGTCAGGTTAAGTGAGTTCTGATCCAGCACAAGCAGGTTGAGGCAAATAGAAGGGGATAAACCAAATGGGGGTCGTCGATTGGCCAGTACAAGAATCATCCAAGCAGATTTTCTCAGGACGTGGCTGGAATTACAGGTAATTTCTGAAATCTGGCTAGGTTGAATTACAGAACAGTGGGTCAAGAAAAACTAACCAGATTCCAATTTAGGTCAGTTCATGTGATGGGCTTCGGTCCATTTAGTTAGAAAATAAGTTGGGTCGGCCTAGATGGCTTTGGGCCGGATGGGAATTTTCTGAGGCTGGGCCAGGAACCAGGCCCAGCCCAGTAATCCAAACAGGGTATGGGGACCGGATCTAGAATTCTGGATCCGATCTGACCCAGTAAGAAATAAAATAATAATATAATAAAAGAATAGCAGAAAATGGAAAAAACCGGCCAGTGCAGTGATTTTCGGTCCGGTTGTTGGCCAGTTCAAAGCATTGATGTGAAGGTAATTTAATTGTCTACCTGATTCTAGGCTGGTTTAAGTGAAAACCGGCCAGCTCAATGGTGAACCGGCCGATCCAATGTTGAAGAAAATAAAAAGAAATTAGAAAACCACCGGTTTATGATATTAAGGCCTGGTTCAAGGCTTTCTGGACCGGTTCTCGGCCGGTTCAAGCTACTGTTAAGAAGCTAATTAAATAATCCACATAGTAACAGGCCGGTTCAAGTGAAAACCGGCCGGTTCAATAGTGAATTGGCCGGCCCAATGCTTAAGAAATTAATGAAAATTTGAAAATACCATCGGTTCATCGTATTTGTGGCCGGTTCAGGGCCTTTAGTCACTGGTTCAGTAAATCTAAATCTGGTTATGTGATTTTCATGACTGGTTTTACGTATTTTGGGGCCAGTTCAGTAGGTTTAAACCCAGTTCAATGGGTTTTATGGGCGGTTTTAATGGGTTTAATGCCAGTTTAATGGTTTTGAGGTTGAATTAATGGGTTTTTGTCTCGGTTCAGTGGTTTTCCTCACTAGTTCAATAAGTTTCAAGTTCGGTTCAATATGTAAAAGGTCCGGTCCAGTATTATATCGATCGATTCGAGACTTTAAAATTCCCGAAATGGCTTAAAATATGAAAATCAAGAATAGGGTTAGGTTTTTGAGAATAATTTACTTTTTAATAAATTTTGAGAAATACTACGTTCTAAAATGAATATTTTGATTATCTTTAGATTAATTGGTTGACTTTTGGGGAGCCGAATTGTCGAAGCTCAATTTTCGTGGTTCTCGGTTTCTGTGAGTAATAATAGATATTTATATGTTTAAATTGTTGTTATACTTGTTTAAATTCTTGTTTTTACATAAATTGAAATTATTTCAGTTATTATTCAGTTTGAATCAAATTGTTAGAAAAATTCGAGGGACGTATATGTCATTATCTGATTTGTTGGAAAACTTATGAAACTCCTGATTTCGAACACTGACATACTTTAGAGAACTTGAAAACTGATAACTTATTCTGTTAAACTCTGATAATTGATTTTAAGGCAGTATTGAACTATTAGAATATTGTAACTAACGGCAGTAGGCGTTAGACTGGGTGCACCTTGACTTATATCCCCAGCTAGCAGGGGTGGTGCTAGATTATCATGTGTGGCTGAAGTGGTAGGCCTGTTTATTGATTTACGGCCGACTTTGAGTCGCCGTCCTGATATCTGTATATCGGCATACGATGAGTTGCTATCCTGTTTCTGTTTAGTTCTCAGTGTCGAACTCCCTAACTTGTATGAATTGAGAATTATGCTTTAAGACAATAAATGTTTGATATACGTCTCTCGCATGTAAATATGTATTATTATTCATTGGGTCAATAGACTCATTCTTTTATTTTCCAGACTCAGTCTCGACTTTATCGACGGATCCTGCTGCGTGATAGGAGTCGATCGATCTTGACTATCTGATTCAATTCTCGAGATAGTAGTTAGTTTCTATTTCATTCGGATGTATTGTTTCATGTCTTTTAGTTAGCTCTGAGATCACAGACAAGTTTTCAATGTAGAGGCATGTTTTGATGATTGTTTCGTATTTCAGATTTTGATTTAGAAATTTTGATTATTTATGAATTGTCAGTTTCGTGTTTGATAGGCTTGCTGGGTTGGAATTCATTCTGATCCTAGCGCCGGTCACATATCCGACGCCTGGGTCGTGACATATAATTATATTACATTATTTGTTTTGAATTTTAAATTTAATATTATCATAAAAGCCCAAACACAAAATAGGATTCATATGGTTGGGCCAAGACTATCAAAGGCCAAGCCCACTAACCTCTTGTTAGGCCAAATTTTTACAAAACTCAAGTCCATTTGACTTTGTTTGGGCCAAAGTTTCACGAAAGTATGCTCACTTGATTTTTTATTAAATTAAGCTTTTAAATTATAACCAATAATTTAATAAATCATATTTTATAAGATCTAAAATAATAATAATTTGTACAAATAGGAAATCATAATTTATTGTATAAAAAATTGTAATGTACAATTTTATTGTATAGTAACTTATAAGGCCAGAAATTAATTATAATAACTAGGAAATAAGAATACTAATTTTATAATAATTAATGAAAAAATTATAACTTATAATTCTAGAAATTGATTATACTAATTAGAAGTTAGTAACAATAATAATAATACAATAACTAATGAATAAATTATAGTTGTAAATTATAATATTTGTTAGGCGTTATAGTATTATTGTTACTAATTTCTAATTACTATAATCAATTTGTTAAATATTATAAGTTATAAGTTATTATTAATTTCTAATTATTATAATCAATTGGTAGATTATTAGTTATTTATATGATAAAGTTATAAGTTATCATATAGAATTATTATAATTAGTTTGTAATTTTTATGAATTATAAGCTATTATATAATAAAGTTATAAATTATAATCTACTTGTTAACTATTATAGAATTACTATTACTAATTTGTAATAAATATAAATTGATTGACTTTATCAAATAATAACTTATAATACTATATAAATTAATATAATAATACTATAATAAATAATGAATAAATTACAACTTATAACTTCAGTTATAAGTTGTAATATCTATTAATTATTATAGTATTATAATTTCTAATTTCTAATTATTATAACCAACTTCTAGAATATTATATGTTATTCTATGATCAATTTAGAAGTTATGCTTTTATACCTTAGTTATTATTTTTATTATTATTATTAATTTCTGATTACTATGATAAATATATAGAATTATAAGTGATTATATGATAAGACTGTAGTTATAATTTATTTCTTACTTATTATAACTATAATGAATTGATAGAATTATAAATTTAGATAATAAATTTATAAATTATCATCTATTCATTAGTTATTATAAAATTATTATAATTAATTTAAAATTACTTGTAATTACAAGTTATCGTATAAGTTATAGTTTTTCAATTAGTTATTATAGAATTATTATTATTATTAATTTCAAATTATTATAATTAATTTATAACATAATAAGTTGCTACACTATAAAATTGTAATAATAAAATTGCTATTACAAATTATTATAATAACTCATAATAATATAAATTAACTATAAGAATTTCAAAATAGTAATAATAATTTGTAAATGAAATTTTTAAAATTTTTTGTTATCAATGGAAAAGCCATTGGAAAATCAAACTTTTAGAATTATTTTTTGTTATAGTTGAAAATTGGAATTTTTAAATTTTTTTTGTTACCAATAGAAAAGTTGTTGGAAAATCTAATTTTTAAAATTATTTTGTAACCGTTGAAAAAGCCATCAAAAAATTGAATTTTTAAATTTTTTTGTTACTATCACAAATGATATTTGTGGGATATTAGGATTTGTGTCCTGATTTCTAACAACTTGACCATTGGAAAAGTTGTAAAAAAATGAAATTTTTAAATATTTTTGTTATCATTGGAGAAGCCATCGGAGAGGCCATTGGAAAATCGAGTTTTTTGAATTTCTTTTTCTAGCTGTTGGAAAAGCTATTGGAAAATAGAATTTTTAAATTTTTTTAATTATTGACATAATATCTGTCCAAAAATAAAATTTTAATAATTTTTTTGTTATCATTGGAAAAGCCATTGGAAAATAAAGTTTTAAAATTTTTTTTCCTTACTAACAAAAAGTCCGTTGAAAGTTTGTTATGTCCAAAAAGCTATTAGAGAAACCATCAACAATGAGGTTTTTTGTGGGATATTGGTGTTTGTGTCTCGATTTCCGTTGACTTGACCATCAAAAAAGTCATTGAAAAATGAAATTTTTAAAATTTTTTGTAGCCGATGGAAAAGCCATTAGAAAATTGAATTTTTAGAATGCTTTTTGTAACCTTTAGAAAAGCCGTTGGAAAATAGAATTTTTAAAATTTTTTGTTATCAATGGAATATCTGTCAAAAAAGTTGTCAGAGAAATAGAATTTTTTAAATTTTTTTGTTCCATCAGAAAAAATTGTCAAAAAAACCTTTGGAAATGACATTTTTGGCAAGATTTTAGGATTTGTGTCTCCATTTTCGACAACTTGAACATCAAAAAAGTTGTCAAAAAATCATATTTTTTAAATTTTTTTGTTACTTTAGGCAAATAAAATTTTTTATTACTGTCTGAAAAGCTATCAAAAAATCGAATTTTTAAATTTTTTTTTGTGACCATTGAAAATCATCAAAAATGAGATTTTTAACAAAATATTGGGATTTGTGTCTTGATTTTCGATGACTTGACCATTGGAAAATCTAATTTTTATAATTTTTTATTTTTGATAGACAAAGTCCGTTGGTAAGCCAAATGTCCATGGAAATAAGGTTTTTAGCAGGATATTGAGATTTGTGTATATTTTTGATAGCTAGCCATCAGACTGACTGTTAATAATGTGCTTTTCAAAGTTCCCCCTTACCATTTTTGCTCACAATTTTCTCTCTCTTCACTCTGACTCCCATTCCTTATTCGATGTCCATGGGCTCATCCGTCATCCAACGTGCCTTCCTTTACGATCAACCATCTTTTGGTCCGATCTACTATGCTGAGCTTGGTCATTGTTTCTATTCCGCCACTGTGCTTGTTGTTGCTCTGTCCTCTGTAGGTTCAACCAAGCATTTGTATTTTTGCTTTTATCCTTAGTCTTTTCAACTTTATCTTATGTTTGCTTAACTGATATGTATATACTGCCCCATTTTCTCTATTTTTTTGATAACTATTCTGTATGTATTATTATGTATTTTTAATATAGAAAATTTTTTATATTGCTTAAAATATACATTTTGTAATTTTTTTAATCTAGTGTTTATTGTACAGCTTTGAACAATGCCTTTCACCGTCTCTTTGACCATCTAAAGTTAATGCATGGACATCATTATCACCGATTCTTGGATAGTGGGTCAAGGCAAGGCGTTTTTGTGTCATAATTGGCTTAATATTTATAATTGAAGTAAATCTAAGTTTACTTGTTACCTGTTACTTACATGTCATGTGATTGTATTATGTTAAAAGATGTCATCCTTACTTCGAGATATCGTAAAAAGTTGCGCCACTTGGCCCTCTATGAATTCACATTGTAAGATTTTGGTTCATGGTGTCTACTTGCTATTGCCGCTGGCGGCTATTGCTTGAAGTTTGTAGCCAACCCTGAGTCAAGTAAGTTCTCTTGAATCTTGACCCTTTCACCATCTAAATTGTCTTTGTTTTGCTTATGTATATCTATGTGTGAATGCTTGAGTATATTCTCTCTCTCTCTCTCTCTCTCTCTCTCTCTCTCTCTCTCTCTCTCTCTCTCTACACACACACACAGAGATAGATGTGTGTGTGTTTGTGTTGTGTATGTATGTAATGTTTTAGGTTTTCAATTTGTTATTTGATTTTTCGTTTTTGGTTTTTGCTTACTTTGTGCAGAGGCATTTGGCAATGACAAAGTTTTTTTTGTTGAGACGCCTTTGAGTTTGTTGGCCAGTTCATTTCACGCTTTACTATTCCTATTGAGGCTTTGCCCTTTGAATCTTAGTTGTAAGGTCTACAGCATTTTCTAGTTATTCTTAATTCATGATTAATAATATTCATTCCGTTGCTTTAAAAATAATGTGTTTTACGGGTATACATTTAATTCTTAAGCTTGTGTCCATGTACTTGTGTGACTATATATAAATTCTTTGTCTTTATTTTTGTTACTTTTTCTCAATCTCTTGTCATTTTTATTAATATATCATACTGTTGTATCAGATATAATTTTTATTAAGTAAGGAAATCAATATCTTTCTGATTTAGTTTTGAAAGAGATTGGTTTGGTTCAAATTTCAAGTCTGAGAAAAGACGAGTTCAATTCTAACTCTATTTTCTTGGTATACGTTGGGCTAAAACCATAATTATAAAAATTAAACCGTTCACCGAGTCGAAAAATTATTGATTATTAAACTGCAATTAAATCTTAGTATTGTATTTATTTGATACCAAAAAAAATAATAACAATAAATTATTGCGGAAGAAAACTGCTTTTGTATCCTAATACAAGCTAATTTTAGTAACTTGGTGATAATATTAAGTAATTTCTTTTAGATGAATTAATAAACTAATATTTGTGTAAATTGGAGGGCTAATTGATTGAATAGTTGAGAACGTGAGACTAAAAGTTAGAAGTACTACAACTTAAGACAGATTAAAGCTAAAGGATTTATTTAATCTAGGTAGACAGAATTAAGAGACTACTTAACAATTTTAGTTAAACTTGATGTCTATTATTCATCTTCTTTTTCATTTATCTAAACAAGAGCAATCATGGAAGCAAATGGTTGTCAAAATTATAAAAGCAAAATAGCCAATTGTAGAAGTAGAGTAGAGTTGTAGAAACAAAACGTCGCTGACAATCACAAGAGATAGTCATAAGAGAATCAAAAGAAAAAACTAAGTAATGCCAGTGAGAGAAGTTGAGCGATGGCGCACATGGAGAAGCAAAGAAAAGCTCAGCAACAAAATAGTATAGACAGGCTAGGCTTTCTAATTAAAATAAAAGAGATAATACTCTACAATTTGGTCTCACTACAAGAAAATAGTTAATTTCTGACTGATTGTTTCCATAAGAGAAGGTATAATTTCCAGCGAAAATGTCCTTTTTGAATATCATTTTTGCTAGACACAGTACTGTTAGAAACAAATTCTGGCAAAAAAAGCTTTCCATTAGAAAACTTCCAACTAAATAATTCGTCGATAAAAAAAATTTCTGATAGACATCACTTGAATTTCCTTTGGACTTTCTAACAGAAGCAACAAGATTTCAGGCAAAATTTCTAATGAAATCCAATGCAAATTCTGATGAACTTTTCATCAGTCTTGTCTAAAAATTTTGACAGACTTTTTGGCGATTTCCGCCGCAAAGACCGGCAAATTTTTCAACAAAGTTTGCTAGAATTTTTTACAAAATCTCCGGTAGACTTCACCAATACCACTGGAAAACTTTCCAATAACACTCCTGATAGAAAAAATAAAGAAATCCCTTTTATCTTTAATATTATGTCATGTTAACACGTAAAAAAACACGATATAGTAATTATCTGTTTGTAAAATATTACCTTAGAAGCAAATATACAACCCCATTGAATAACATCCAAAATTGAATCAAGATTATATTAATGTATCCCTTTAAGGGTTCACCCCCAACTAGAGAAAACCTAAAGGAACACCAAGATCGCCATGTCAGACCCACTAAACCAAAAATGTAACATGTTCCCCCAATACAACCAAAGCAAAGGCCTACCATGTGGTCCGCCAATAATGTATTGCAACATCAAGCAGTGCTAACACATTTTCCCAACACCAAGATCCCATTGTAAGCAGGCCTAACATGTTGAGTGCTGGATGAATTCTCTGTACCTAACACCCAAATTCTCGTCTAGAACATTTGATTCACTTCTCACATCCAACATTCGCAAGCCAAAAGGGATTGCTTGCCGCCAATTATTTTTGCTTTTAAGATCTTTTCTCCTCATCATCTTATACTCATGTGGGCTGTGATCTCGATATTCCTTTGTCATTCAGAGAAAATGAAGATCAAATGCCACCCATGAAAACCCTTGGTTCCCTTTGAATTTCACTTCCTAGGGTGCAAAATCCATCTGGATAGGCTCACAATTTGTGTTGATCCACCCAATCCAAATTTATAATTGAATATTGCTTCCTGCAACCTCTTACACTGTGCTTCTTCCCATTTGATCAAACGAAGATTGACCATGCTCCAGGCCTATATATAGTACTTCTATGGAGTTGTTAGGTGGGCTGGATACAATAAAGCAAAATAGAGTAATATCCAAATAATATATCTTGACTATATAATATTTTGAATTATTATACTTTATTCAATAAATTTTAAGTTTGGATAAAATATTGAATAAATATATAAATTATCAAAATATCATTTCTATTATTGACAATGGGTGATAACAAGCAACAGTGACTAATGGTTGCAAATAGCGGCTGACGACAAAAGACAGCAATTAGTAGCAAGAGGGGTGACTAGGGCAATGGTGGGCAGTGGCTGGTGTGACACATAGTGGCAGGCAACAATGGCCAGCGATAGGAGTCGATAAGGGGCAATAGTAGTAGGTGGCAATTGCCAATGGTGGCTAATGACAACTGGTGATAAAGAGACATTGGTCGATAATAATCGACAGCAAAAGATAATTTATTTAACTTTCTTATCCAACCTATTGATTATTAAATAAGACTGAACAAATATAGATAATTTATTTTTATCTGCTATTATCCAAACTTCCGAATACAACCTTAAAGGAGATTTATCATCTCTAATATTCATTTCCTCCAGTAAGTAGAAAATCCAATGAACACAAACTATTTCTTGGGTAATTCATTAATTAGTTGTATGTTTTGTAAGAACCCATATAAGTATACCTAGATTAAAAAACACATGACTAATGATTTCTTTAGTTGGAGTATCTTCTCACGAGGAATGGCATTGTTACTTCTAATTACAATGAAGACAGCACATTTCGTTTTCCTCATCTCTTCCTCCACTCAACCCCTATTCCTAGAGATTTGTCCCAGCCTTTTTGGTTGGGTAGAGAGGAATGTCGGTTGATGTTTAACACGAAGCAGTCTTGGGTGCCGGAAGGTACCAGCTGACGCTAGAATTTTCTTATGAAGTGAGAGCCGTAATAAAAGCCCGCCCGCAATTTTTTTACAATAAAGGAAAAGAAAAATATTCCAATATTTTCAACAAAGGACCCAAAAGATAGCAGAAAATATATCAATGATAAAAAATCAGTTAACTCAGGCTCACATCAATACCAGGATGAGACGATTAAAGCGGGAACAGAAGACTCCATCTTAGCCACCTAGTTGAGTTGGAATTTGAATGTACATATATCAAAGTGAATGAGGCTAACCCTAATGTTGATTTGAGCTATCACCATTCCGTTCAGAAAAGTCCGTCGCCATCTGACTGCAAAAGAGGGCACTACTCCCCTCACCTAGAAGATTTTGCAAAACCAGAAACAGGCCCCTAACAATTTCGGATTTGGCTTGATCCCACCAATCCCAATCACTCGAGATGTGGGAATGATTTTGATTTCATGGCTTGATCTTACTACCAAGCCTACCGACCCAGTTAGTTAGGATTCAAGCTCGCCATTCCTCCAGGGTTGTCTCCCCAAGAAACGAAATACCAAAAAGGAAAAAATCTCGAACATATTGTTTTGCCCTTTTATAGTTCGTCTGTTGCAGAAAACAAGCCGGGATGTACTTTAAACAATGTGGAAAAGAGCAGGAAATCATTTACAGAGAATTAAGAGTCTCAACAGAATGCTTCTCAGTGCTTCTCAATTGTCACGTAAGGCTTTTCTTCAACGGACTATTGTGAATTAAAGACGGAAATAGGAATGCTTTCCATGGGAAAGCAAGGATAACTGCAGGAAAAAGTAAATATTTCCTGTGCGAGCTGAAATGTTCGATTGAGAGGATATTATTATCTAACCAGTTATGTGAAACAATTTCCAGAACCGAACTTAGAAGATCGCACAGCACACGGGATGAAAACTCTGCCAGATAAGAACCACACCCTTCCATTTCATCCCTGATATTTATATGCCTGATAAATTAAGTCAAGACAAAAGTATTTGATCCCAAGGAAACACTGGGGAGGGAATAGAACAAGGAGAGAATCTATAATCTGTGGAAGCAGGAGTCATTTGTGGAAAGTGCATGCATGGGATTCCATCATTACATTCACATATCATTTCTTAGAGATAGCAGCAAAAAAAATACCTTGAGGACATCTTACCACCTAACATAAAAGTCCCCCCCCCCCCCCCCCCCCCCCCCCCCCCCTCAAAGTCAGGTCAGTCTTAACCTTCGTCCAAAAGGAGAAGAATCTCAGCTAAGGAGTTAGAAGAACTGCTGCTCATCCAAGCCTAGGATTATGTTAGTCATGGCAAGCTGAAACAAAAGCTCACTCTCAACACATCCAGACCCTAAAAAAAGCTAAATATCAGGTTGCTCACTGCAAGCTACAAGATCTACCAGTTGCAGGAATGGAGGTAGATTGGTGGTACGACTGGTGTACCATCATATTATCGTTTTCAAGTCCATTCCTGATTTTCCACCCTTTTTCACAGTTTGCTCTAACAGATGAACAAGAGAGAGAAATATTTCCATCCTTGTGACATCCCTGTTTGCCTGTATAAAATTCATTACGTTAAGAAAGACTTACAGTTGACTAAAATGTGCAACAAAGGACAAGTCAGAATCCACAATAAGACGTTAATTTTGGTGTGCACAAGATAACACAGGCTCTCTAAGAGCATTTTACAGTGGTACTTGCTTTTACATTATGAAAGGAACAAGGGGAGTGGGGAGAGGAACAAAATGCAGTCACCAAGTAATTTCGAATTAGACACCAAAAGAACGCTGAAAAACATACTGTTTAACACAAAACATGTATAAATGCATCGAACTAAAAGATTGCATATCTAGTCTTATGTACAAATGCGTGTTTCAATAACTTCACCTAAATTATATAACCCCACCAATCACTCTGAAAATACTGTAACATGCTTTGAACATGAATTCTCTTCCCCAAAGGTGTGTGTAACTCTACATCTCTACTATAACAGAAGGAATGTGACATGAATTTTTTACCTTGGAAAATTATGCTCCCTTCTTTAATAAAGATCACTGTCATTCTTGTGTATTGTATGCCTTGTGCAAATATCCCAATGTAAGACATTCACTCTATTTATTCCTCAATATGTTCTTCAAAATTTATTCTCTTTAGTTTATATATTATTGAATTATAGATTCCATACATCAAATATCAAATAATGTAAGAAATATCACTTTCATGGGACCAGCCTTAAGATCAAACCCCCGTCCCATCCCCAAGTCATTTGTATTATTACTTTGCAAAAATATAATCTCCAGCTTTTTCCTTTTTTTTTCCTTATAATTTTCCACCATCATTAATGTGAACTATGACCAAGTTAAAAGTAAGTCTCTAATGGATTCTATTTTATTATATAATTATAAACAAAAATCACAGGTATCTTTGAATAAAATATTTAAAAAATTATTAAAATGGACATTTGCCTGGGTAAGCTTTTAGTGATTAATAATAGGTGCAGAATATCTCTATGATATAAGATCCAATTCTTTTCAACCAAAGATCATATGAACCTACAGGAATCAGTACCCAACATGCTGATTTACGAATTAATATACATGCAATATGTGTGTGTGTGTGTGTGTAATACAAAAAAGTAATAATAATAATAAATACACACGGAACCATAGCAACTAGTAATCAAAATTAATATGTCCACAAAATGAATTTCCAGGTTATATGAGAACAGTTTTTAAGAAAATATTTTCATAATGGCATCATTACTATCATATGTTCCCTTCAAATAAAATATTTGCTTAACACGATATGTAACCCAGGACAATCACAAGATCAACTGTACTTCTTTACTATATCTGTGTTGTATCATAACTCAGAAAATCCAGGATGTCTGCATAATCAGAAATGTCTACATAAAATTACACAACACTATTGATGTAATGGTTTAGGCAAAACATGTGCGAATATAGAAGTGCCATGATGATAACAATATTCTTCATGGTTTTTACCTCGACTGCAAAGCGTGCCCAGATCTTGTCATTCCGGGTTTCCATCACCCCCTTCAAGATGGTCAATCCCAGCCCTCTAATTATATCAGCAATTTCCAAAAATAAACCTCGTTCTTCACAAAGCATCTGTAACAAGAAGCATAATATAGTCAATACCCAATATTACAGAGATAAAACTTCCAAACTTGAAGAGCTAAGCATCACCTCCACAAGCATTTGACGAGGTGGATTCAGATCCTCAACAATAATCGGGCAGACCATAGATTGTGAACCAACTTCATACGCCCATGTTCTTCCTCCCTCATAGTTGTCCTTCAAGACTAAGCCACCATCCTTGCTGATAATCTGCAGTGTCATGTTATAGCATAATAAGGAACTGAGGAGCTTTCTCAAGATCTAACATTTGTTGCATAAGTTACCAGATGATAATATCAGGGTAAATAAGTGCTAATTTATTAAGTGGTTCAGAGAAACAACACCATAAAAATTGATCACTTAGAAAATTCAGACAATAACTTCTTCTAGCAACCTAGCACCCACGAATTCAAATGTTTGTAATACAATGGTATGAACAACAATCTAATCAAAGTCAAACTCAACAAGGAAATGTAATCCAAAAACTGCAGCAAAGTCAGTGGTATTTCCCACACCTTGGAGTCCCCTGTTTGCTTGAGCTTGTCAGCATGTTTGGTGACACTTTGCAAGAAAAGCATATGCTTGATAGTACGTTCCAGGAGAGCATCAATGCTACACTGTTAATTCATATCACAGAAGTCATCAAAATCTGAATAATACAGAATTTAACATGACATATAAATTGAAAATTACTTTTAAGTTTAGAAGACTCACCTTTGCCCCATTTGGTACAATTTCTCTTAACTCCTTCATACGATCTTGGATCATCTGGCGATCTTTGGGCCTGGGTCTAGGGTTCTCACCAGGCTTAAGCCTTTTGCGATTTGATTTACCTACTTCATCAGGCCTTTTAGAATATGCAGTTGAAGAGCTATTGTTCTTCGTACTATGACCCTGTTCTATCCATGAGCTGACATGAGATCCATAAATAGAACTGGTTTGGCTACACTTTCCTGTATCTTCCTTGCTGCATTCAGATTTGAAGGAGCAAGATCCTTCAACCCCTAACTTTGCTAAAGATTTGGGAAGTTCAAATAGCTGTCCTTGCATCTTGTCAGAAACAGAAACAGAAACAGGACCACAGGAGGAGGAAGCATTAATATCAAACGAGGAACTAATCTTCGTTAATGTTGTCCCACAAGACTCACTATAATCATCTGAACTCTGATTGGCAGCAAACTGCACACTATTTACAATAGCATCTAGTAGATGGTCAGTGCCCGTTGATGAAAAAATACCACTGTTCATGTCTCCTCCATTAAGCAAATTAAAATCAGAATCTGCATCCTGAAGATCCAAAGATGTACCATCGTTCTTACCCAACTTTTTGTTGCTTATATCTGACCCATCATTGAAAGGATTATTCTGGTTGGCATTCAATAACTTATTTTTTAAATCCACACCCAAAATATCAAATAGATCATCTCCAGATGGAGGTCGAACAAATTCTTCCTTGTATTTATCACTTTGAAATTTTGGAAAGTTCTTCCCATAATCATGATATTGGCTATCTAGCTGTGCTGAGGGAATGTTAACGGCTTGAAATAAATTATTTTCAATTCTTTCCTTCCTTTCTTTTCTCTGAGGCACATCAATTTGAGAGCATTTGATGTTTTTATGGTGATGTCTGAGACTGGAGCATTCAGAAAGACTGGAAGTCAAGTGATCCATTGAATAGGACACAGACATGTCTGTTTTAGAAGCATTTAGGTCATTCATACTAGGACGTATGCAGGAGACGTCAAAGTTAGAGGGGATGTGCACAGTCGGAGCAGAACATAAATTCGAAATTGATCTTACATGATTGCCGGCTCTATCATGAACTTGACTGGTAGAACTTAAGCTTTCTCCATTTACTCTCAGCTGAGATGTAACAATCCCACTAGATGAGCAAGTACTGTTAACATGCTCTTGGTGGACATCTGACAGGATCTTTTTTTCCATCAATATTAAATTGCTACAATTTACAGATGACGAGCTAACAATAAGTTGTTCATCCAACCCAGAATTTTGGCTGCACAAAGATGCCTGCTGATTCAGCCAAAGCCTAGGATTTGAGGGGATAACCGCGCCTCCTGTTTCTCCATTATCAAGATGGCTACTGAAAGAAAGGAGTGCTTTCATCATTGGAGTTGCATTTGGTTGGCTGAGGCCATTTTCAGATTTAATCAGATTTGGGACGAGTTTAGCTGTTCGGAGCATCAAATTACCTTGTAGGCTATTTTCTGTGTGTCCAATTAGAGAATGAGAAGGCTGATCAACAAGCTCCAAATCCTGAGATGAGATGCCCAATTGGTTGCAGCTTTCAGCGACAAAAGGAACAGATTCCTTCACCTTGTAACTCCCAGACACACCAGCAGAAACAGATTTTCCTAGACATACAGATGACCCACTCACTGAAGCAGAATCTTTTGAAGTGTAATTTTCAGACAGCAGAACACCAGGAATACATCCTAGCTGGAGAATCAAGCTCCTCACATCAGTCACAAAAGCCATATTTTCCATCATCTGAGAAGGCGAAGGTGGCAAAAGTTTCAGGAAAAAGAAATAAAAATAAATAAATAAATTATGAAACTGAGACCAGATTGAGACTATGACAACATATGAAGTACTAAAATGAAAAGAGAACATATATAATATAAATACAAATAGGATACCCATCAGTCAATGTTATTGCCAGCTTAATGTGCAAAAGGGAAAATTTAACAAATGGATTTTCTTTTCTGCTTGGTGTTTCAATAAAGGGAAAATTTTCAGGACTAATGACTAAGGTGTTGCAACCCAAATCACTAGATCACAAGAGAATATCATGCATTCCAAGCTTTGGCATAGGTAGATTAGCAAACACTTCATACCCACATCCAAGCAACATATCGTGAAAGAATTGACATGCCAGAATAATTGAATAAAGACCTTCTATTTCAAGTTTTAGAATGAGATAGAAAAAAAGGAACAGTCAAGAAATAGTTGACTTACTGCCAATGATGAACCCAACTGAACAACACCATGATTGATGACAGGAATAACTGCAATAGTCTGCATGCAGATTATATATTCAGTAATTCAGACAGAAGTCATCTAACCAATCAGCAAAGCTACAAGTTAGCATTACCTTAATGCCAGACAAAAATTGTTGGCAGACCTCATTTTGAACCTGGAAGAAGATAATGAATCCAGAGTCATATCAAGTTCAGAACCTTCAGTAGTAATACAAATCTTTATGAAACTCCCCTAGCTATTTGAAAGTGGCTGACACCATAAATAAGAAATTTCAACACAAAAAAAAAATGGCATCCTTGGTATCTATTATCATTCAGCTTTGCCATTTTAAGTCGCTAGAAACAACTAGATACATAAACAATAAATGTTGGATTCTAAATGATGAAGCCATTAAAGCCAAATCTATCTTTCTTTTTTCGTGTTTGAGATAGATTCTGGTGTTAGCTCCTGCATAAAGAAAATAAATAAATAAAATTTAGGACCCTTATAATATAATTGTAGAAAAGGACAATCTGAACCCCAGAAAATTAATTTCAAAGACTGACCCTAGTGTAGTCAAGGTCTTTCCTTGGAATTATTTGCCAAAAAAGGCGATACAATTTAAATTTTTGGCCCAGGTCCTTAACCAAAACCTTTTCACCCTTTTGATGGATAATTAGGAATTTCTAGAAGATGATTGAAACATTTGGAACATACACATGAGCACCGGAAATACTACTTCAAAGGTAAGTGGATTTCTATATGAAAAAAGGCAAGTCTGAACACTCCAACAGATTCCATTCCAGAAGTGGGAATACATTACTTCTGTTCAGTGGGAAATTAGCGGAACACAAACGTAGGTTTTTGAAGTTTACACAAAACATAACATTTATACCTTAAAAACAATTGTAGATATTTAGAGGCAACAGACCAAGTCCTTGTAACATTCCAAACATTTAAAACTCTCAGTGAGGAACTGTTGTTCCCAAATTGAAGGGGAAGAGGATTGAAGGGTTAAATTGACACCAAAGCACACGTTTATGCATTAGATGGGATAAAGACAAAATGGGGCAAAGCAACATTTAGGACATCCTAATGAAATGAGACATAAAAATTACAGTATTGATATGCCAGCACCTTGTAGAATTACCCAATCTATAATATACCTCTAGTGGATGCATTTCTTTAGCATAGTTCTCTGGAAGAACCCACATATGATTGCCAGTAAATGCAGACCTTCCAACTAGTCTGTAATACAAAATTGTTGTAATAGTTATGCCCAAGCAGACAGAGAAAGTGCCAGAAAGTTACAAAGGTAAATGTAGGAGGGAGAGAAGAATATGGGAGGAGGGGAAAAAAGAAGAAGAAGAAGAAGAGGAAAGAAAGAAAGAACGAAAGATGAAACATAATCATACCCTTCTCCTACAACATTTACATGGCTATCCATCATCATTTTGTTTACAAGAGAACCAATTTTGTCCTCTGCTTGATCACCAACACATGGTATTCGAGGCTCAGTACAAGCCCAGGAAGCTTCCCACCCTTCAAATGGAAGAGCTGAGCTCTCAATACGGGAAAGCGCGGGAGGCCAGAACACGGCATGGGTTCATAATAGCATTCTTCCCAAATTAAAAGCCTGATCAATACAACATGTACCAAATTTATATTATCATACATGAATGGACACATTTCTCACAGTCTACGAGAACTGGTAATAGAAAAAGCAAAGACTCCTACCAGAGTTTGACAATCACCAAAATAGAGCTACAGATCTAAATATCATACCTCTCGATACAAGATGAGTACAGGGAGATTTCATATTTTTGTTCAAACAAAAAAATAAGGGTATATGAACGGAAAGACAAATTCAGAAGCACTAGTACTGACAGGTAGACGGCATGGCAGAAGAGTCGTCAAACTAAGACAAATCTACTTTCTTTTGACCAGATTCCGTAAGACAAGGCAGAACCAACCAGACATATAACTCCAAAAACAGAAAATAAAAGACTTCAGATTACAATGCAAAAAGAGACAGCAAGAGGCAATAAAGCCGTGGCATGTCATATCATATATTACAAAGGTACCAATCCTTGAAGATTAATCGCTTAACTAAGCTCAGTGACACCAAAACTAACATTCATATTCTATTGGTTTCAAGATTAAATAAGAAGGACGAAAAGGAACCCAAAAACAGCATTAGTAACTAAGATAGATTCGTGCTTGAGAAGTGCTAATAAGTTCCAGTATCTAACTATTAGTCGTTTCTTCCCTCTATTTCTCGATACCAAACAGAAGTGTGAAAATTTTAAAAACAATGATCAGATTTTGTGCAAATAGACATTGAAGCAAAAGAAAAAAACGGAGAATTTAGAAATCTCTCCCTCTTCTCAATACTCAAGCCAACCAAACAAAGATGAGCAAAAAATTAATACATTTTACAGCAATCAAACAGAATTGGATTAAGTGGTAACAGTATGCAGTATAAATCACCAAAAACAGGACGGTGAACGTACTTAGGGTTTTCGCAGCCGATCTTCCAAAAAACGGCATAAGACCATTGATTGACGCCACAGAGCGTCTTCAAAGCTTCTTTCAACAGATAACCCATGCCTCAAACTCTAATCAAACAGTCAGTCAAGAATACTCGACACCGCAGGAAAAGACAGATATAGAGAGAGACGGATATATGTCTAAAAAGAGAGAGAGAGTCGTAAACTCAGTGCCGGAGACCGTGCATTTTCCGGCGAATCAGCGCTTGGTGCCTAACTTCCACGGCACGACCCTCGTCCAGCCTGTTTAGTCCTGAGCCCCCCACTCCTCTTCCTTTCTGGATCCAAATTCCTGCGATCATTCTCTGGCAGCCCATTCTACAGAGAGAGAGAGAGAGAGAGAGAGAGAGTAGCAAGAGAGTGAAAGCCGCTCTAGAAGCAGCAAGAAAACAATCTCCAAGCTCAACCTAAAACTATCCCACAAGCTATGAGCTCGTAGTTGGCGATGATTCTCGCCATTTCTGATTTCAGCTTGAATATGGAAATATACAAGTATATATTGGCAAGTGTATGCTAGTGACGATACAGAGATGTGCTGGAGCTTCCAGGTTCTCTGATTCTCCCTGAATCTGTGTGTTCAGCTCAATCTAGAGATAGAGAAAGAAACGGGGCGTTGGATGGCGAGGTCGTCTTCACCGGTTACCTCTACTCTCCAGATGAGAAAGGGGGCTGCGCTAAAATGCGCCCACGTTTATCATCGAGCAGTGGTGCCAGAAACAGGCACCGTTTTGCGTGGATTTACAATTGAGCCATTCACTGATTATTGTCGGTTTCGAGGTTTTCGTGGAATGAGTTTCGTACTCGCTCTGCTCGGTCTCTCTCTCTAGTCTTAACGCCTTGCCTAGGCCTAGCAACGGATTATTAAAGTAATTAACGTGTTAATTACTTTTTTAAAAAAAATAAGAAACTAGATTTATTTTTCATCGTTTCTTTAATTACTAAATCAAATTGTAACAAAAATTAAAATTTTTATATACATAATTAATTTCACGAAATTGTGAAATTAAAATTTTAGTACTTGAAATTTTCTTATTCTTAATTTGACCTTCTAAATATGTGAAATTGAGTTTTTCTAGATTTATTCAATTTAATTAATCATGTGTTTGACTAAGACATTTCTAAATATTTAGAATACTTTTCAAATTATTCCAAAAATTACATAAATTATTTGATTTCCAAGTAAATATTCTTCCAAGTTTAAAAATTTTTTGGTTTGCAAAATTAACATGCTCTTGAATTATCTAAAAATAAATATACTATTTTTTATTTTCATTTTTGGTATTTTGAGGTGGGGGAAGGCAGTGGGGGGGCCACAGACATTACGCAGCCTTCTTCAGAGAAATATTTGTTTGGATGTAAAAAGGGTGGGGGGAAGGTGAAGTTGGAGGGAGTTTGCGATAGTGGGAGGTTGCGGTCGTGATGACGTCAAGCGTTATTGCCCTCGTGTTTTGGGGGAAATTACGTTTATGTCAGGGCTTACAGCTTTGCTCATGTGCGCTCGGGACCAGATAAGAAAAGATTATTCATCATTGTGTCCGAATGGGACTCGTATATCCGACCAAGGGGATGTCCGTTCCTTGGTCAATTCCGTAACCACATTTCATTCAAATAATTTTCTTAATAAAATCCCTGAATTAGAATATTTTATATCACTGTTTACCGACATTTGAATTTCAATCGAAAATAAGAATATATTTCTCTTTTCTATCATAACATTTAGTACCACACTGCATAATATTATTTTCAATAAATTTAAATTTAATATTATGTTAAAATTAAAAAATCATAATTAGAGATATAAAAATTTAAAAATATAATAACTTACATAATTTAGTATAATTAGTTTGTATTTATTAAAAATAATAATTATATTATTATAAGATTAAGCTCTTTCTCTCTAAATGGCTGCATATCTTATAAGTATATTTATAGATATTTGAAAAATTAATACAAAACTCTCTCTTTATAATTATTCTAATCTTTAATTTGTAGCCTGATCTTATCTCTAATAGAATAGATAATATTTATTAAAAAATTCTTAACAATTTGAATTTATCATTGAAGTTTATCGTTATTTATTTGTTCCTTGTTTAATTAGATTAACTAATTAATGATTAAATTTTATACTTATGGCTCACTTGGAATTAATAATTTTTGAAGGAAAAAATAAAAAAAATAAGATATGAATTTTTATAACTTCAAATTTTTGGTTTTTTTGGTGGGTTATTGGTAATATTAAAAAATTCAATTTTCTTTTTCAAACTCTAAAAAGTTTACATTTTTAGGGATAACAAGAATAAACTTACTGTTTCGTCACATCAAATAAAGGGGAGAAATATGCTTCCATTTTAAGTCAAACACAAGAAATTAGGTGACATGCCTGGGTAGTCAAGTGCAAATTAAATATCTCAGCATACTCTAATAGAAAATTCCCAACAGTTTAATGTTTTGAAAGTTATTACTTTATTTAAACTAAAGGACAATAAAAGATGTGATTTATGAGAATCTATCTTAATTTAGTTGAAAGTCTTGGAACGAACATTTACACGTTCAACGGTAGTTGTAGATTCACATCAACTGACGTTATCTTTCTCCTAAATACATATATATATAGTTGACTGTTTGGGAAAATGATAAAGTTATTCGTGATCTATGGGTAAAGTGTTTAGGAGAAAATGCTTAATTATTCTGTTTTTGTAACTAATCAGGGATTAATTAATTACCATCGAGCCAACTTTTGTCCTTTAAGGCTTATTATTCTCTTTTTGATATTATTAAATGTGCACAATTACTCGTCCTCCCTGTTCAAATTTGTCACGCCCCGAACCCCGGGCCCGTGACCGGCACTGGGATCCACCGACCCCAGTAAGCCTCAACAAACTAGTCGAACTCAAAATAAATAAAACATACACAAAGTGTAATAACATAACACCCAAAAATCACCCGGGATCCTGTCTGAGAGTACAAGGAAGCTACTCTAGAATACAATCAGGTAAAGTACAAAAGAGAAATGCCCGTACATCTATCAAGTCCGCTGTCGTCAACTCCCACGCTGGCACGCTAACCGAGGTGAGTACAGTCAAAAGAATCTGGAATGTTTAAAACTATGAGTCGCGAAACTCAGTGAGTATGGATGATACCTAATCTATGCATGTCAGGATACACATCATAGCACAAGTCTAAAACCTTAAGCATACAGCGATCAGTAAAACATAACAACATACACTCAAGAATGCTATCAGTCAACATCAAATCACATCACTGAACTCAGGCCTACCCCACACTAGACGCTACGGTCACCGCACTCCAGCCGAGTCTCTGCCGTCCCCTCACGGACTCAGACCGACTCCCCTACTGGACGCTACGGATCACCGCACTCTAGCCGAGTTCCTGCCATCCACAAATCCCGTCACAGCACACCACCCTCACATCCAAGTCAAACAGATATACAGCCCATATACAGTCCATGTCTCAAAACCAAAATCACATACCGACACGACTCCCCAACAGTTCACAAAACACAAAGCACATATCCCGAGTAACATATAATCAAAACACAAGTTTCAACCCACAAAATCATCATATCAGAAATCATAGTATGAAAACACAGGCATAGAGAAGATATCATCACTCACAGTACAGACGCTAAGCCAAAACGAGAGTCCCGAGTCACCTAACCCGACTCAGTGATCCGAGTGTGCCCCTGCCTGCGAATCTGCAATCAAAATCACACAAAACCATCACCAACGCCAAAACCGGCACAAGAAACAGGCTCGGTAGCCTCAAACCGGACTAAAATCCCAAACTGGCCCCCTGGCACGCATCTCGAGGCAACCCGACCTATCACCAGAACCTACGCGACTCACTGATACAGAACAAATCTGCTTAACCACCCTTAACACTATGGAACTAGCCTCCACAAAACTCGAACCGCAACGAACCGCCCTCCAAAACCCTAGAACCGGCTTAGCCCGGTCTAAAACTACCTCCAACTCAACTCAAACGGCCACGAAACCCTCAAATCGGATTCAGAAGGCCCAAAAACCCTAGGAACCACTATGAACTGGCCAAAAAATGGCTCAAACCAGCTCCAAACTGGGCCAAAAACCCTAACCTAAGCATCAGCACGCAAATCGAGACCGGTTCGCCTCGAACCGGGCGCCCAAAATTTCTCGAACCCACTTGGTCTGATAGCCCTCATCCCCCCGAACCCAAAACCGGTCCAACCTCCCAAATCTGAGTCAAAATGGCCACTGAACCGGCCGGTCAAAGTCCGGCCGGTTCGGTCAAACCCTATCTTTTTTTTTTTTTTTTTTTTTGCTTGAGCCGCGGCTTGGCTTGAGCCGCCAGCCCAGCGGCTCGGCTCGGCTCAGCCGCGGCTCGGACCTGCCTGGGCCAGCCCACTCAACTGGGCCGGCCCGAGCCTTTTTTTTTTTTTTTTTTTTTTTCTGGCCCGCGGGCCAAGCCACGGGCCCACGGTCCAGCTGGGCCACGCCCGGCCCAGCTGTCGACCCGACCCCCTGACGGGACCGGACCCAGTCCGGGTCCTTCCGTCTTCGCCCGAAAGCCCGGGCTTCCTAACCCGGTTGCAGAGAATCCGGGTCTGCAACGACCCGGACGAAAAATTTGAAAAAGCACACAGGGAATCCACTTACCTCACTCGATCCGACCACCCTCAGCCACCGACCGACCCCGGCGACCCTCCCTGTGGAAACTAATCGGAGCGAAACACTCCGAATGGCCTTCAACAGCAGCTTTTTCCCCTCGGTTTCCCGCGACCCAGCCGACCAAAACAAGCTCAAGAATCCTCTCTCCAACTCACTCAAAAGCTGAAACAATTTGAGGGGTTCAGTTAGGTCTTCAAAAACGCTCGAAGTGGCGTGAGCAATTGATCAAAATCATTGCTTGACGTGGAGAATTCGGCGAGGAACAGCTCTGAACACTGTTCCTGTCAGATTTCTCTGAAATCCAATTTTGGTCCCTCAACTCTACCTTTTCCCAAATCGGTCCCTGGGATATTTCCAACTCAGCCCCCTTTAGTTTTAACTCTTTCAAATTAGTCCCTGAACTAAGAAAAATTTAAAGTTCCGGGTTGTTACAAAATCAGTGTTAAATTTGTCATTTTCCTTGAAGTATTTTTTATAGTTTATCAACTTGAACTACAATTCCTAGATTCAATTGGAAAAAGGATGAAAAATTAATAAATTGTTTTCTTTTTTCTTGATTAGGAAATTGATGTACTTTAAGTATGATTGATAATTACTGAGTGAAACTTTGTTTCTGAAAGAAAATAATTGTGATATTTTAAATTAAGTAATTTTATGATAAATTAAATTTATTTGATGAGAAAGTCACATATCTACTTTACCAAAATATGATAGGGTTCAAAATTTTGCATCTGACCCCTTTTCAGCTTTTTATTGTATTCTTAATTCCTTTTTATTAAACACAGTATTAATTAATCAACTCTTATCTTATCCGTTTAATTATTAAAATTCTATTTCGAACAATTACGGATATCATGGAGTAAAATGAGATTATTTTTTGAAAAGTCTTTCAAAAATAGTTTCCAAATATATTAACCAATATTTTTTAAAAAATATTTTATATTATAAGATTGTTGAGTGAATAACTGATGGATTAACTCTTCACCTGTTTTATGAAATAATATTAAATATGAAGATTAGTATATAATATTAAGTTAAGAGATGCTAAGATTGTTGACGCACTGAATTATCATTTAATATCAAATACAAAAATTAGAAAACATTAATAGGTACATCATAATTTTTGTGCTGTGAAAGTTGGGGACAACCTTTCGCTACCTTGGACACCAAATTACCAAAATAACCGGAACAAATTTTCACACTTTATTGGGACTGCCATACAACTTTGAGCCCCTAAAAACAATCACACTCCCTCATTTATCCATTGAAAGGGGAAAATGGACGATACCTTTGGGAAATATGGGCAACACGGGGAGACCAAAACGTGCTATTTCTGCCCTTCTTATTCTCCCACTGCCCCCTGTCCTTGTGGTCCAATCCCCATCACCTTTGCGTCCCATTAGGGGCAGTGATGACTTTCCCATTCCAAGGCTCTTTCATCCTCACCTTTTCTGGGGCACTATTCAGGTATGTACGTAATTTAAGAGCACCTATAACCCAAACTTTCGAGGTGGTCTATTGTTATAGAAAGCAGATGGCAACTATACTTATTTCAAATTTCAAAAAAATAAAAATAAAATAATAGAATTACATAAAGGACCCTCGGGAAACAAAAAATTATAATTGAAGTACAAACATTGAATTGTTAACGTTATCCCCTTTGATAAAAAATAATTATATAAATTAAACTAAATAGTCATAATTCTGCCACTAAATAGTGTATTATATAATTTAATAAAAATAGTTAATATTGTTTGGCATTTATTGCTTTATATAATTTAGATATGACAGTTTTGTTTATATTTAACAAGAACTCACAAATTTTTTACCTAGTTGAAGTAGAGTATGAATACTATAAAATGGGAATGAGAATGGATTTAAATATTTTTACAGAAATTTTTTCAAGTATGGGGTAGTGATTATAATATTCAACTCCCTCCCATACCTAGTATAAAATATTATGTATATATTTTTAATTCAAAAATAATATATTAAAAATATATTTAATATATTATAAAAAAAATATTTTTATTAAAAAATTATATTCAAATGGCTATATAAGTAGAGAGATAGGTATAACACTATTCAACAAGGATAGGAGGGAGATTAAAATTAACTTGATTAGGATATGAGTATAGATTTTCTTATTAGGTACGAGAATGGATATATTGGTATATTCCTATACCCTATATTGCTATTTTTAGTATAATTGTTTAATTGCAATAGTTAATAACATTTATTAAAATTGATTTAATTTAGTAATATCATTATTAATATAGTATCTAATTATTAATTTTTTTTTATATGAGTCCTTTTATAATTAATTTTCCAAAAAAGGTGTAATATTCCTCTTTTCTCCTTTACTAGTTATGGTTGGAGCTTGTCTTTTTATGGAAGAGAACAAAAGGGCAATTCATTGAATACCCAAATACCAAATTGTTTTTTTTTTTTTTTTTGGGGGGGGGGGGTGGGGGGGAGGGATAAAACCCTACTCCTTGTACAACGTATAGTGAATTATATCTAGCCCTAAGTTCTATTCTATTGCTGTCCTTGTGCTTAACTTTTTTATATATGTGGTGGAATGACCCTTGTTGGCTGACATGAATGCCAGTTAGTGTCCCAAATCTTTTCATTATAGTACTAACTAATACCCTTTATTAAACCATAAATTTCCTTCGGGTGGTTGTGATCCCTCTTGATCCTTCTATTCTATACCTCCTTTTTCAATTACAAAAAATTATTTAAATCTCATATCTCACATGGGCAGATGCACATATGAACGGCTAGGGATTGATCAGAGAAGTGGGTCCATGATGGCACCAAAAAGCTGAGGATGGACTCTGGTAAAACAGCTTTTTTACTAGGACAGTGACTTGGGTTCTCCTAGAAGAAATTAAACAAAGTGGGAAAAAGGGGCATAAAAAGTTGGAGCACAAGTTGGAGACACGAGTTTGTGTAACTTTTTTTCTAGGGCTTCATTGCTTTATCTCAATTCTCTAACCCGGCGGGTCGAGTCATATGGTAATTTTTTGTGGGGGAACGGGTAAAAGATTCCTCTATTCAAAGGCTAACATGAATGTGTCCTTTACCTGTTGATGTATTGCAATTTGCATATTATTAATTTACCTATATATGTCTTTTTACAATTTCAAAACAAAAAAAAATAGAGACATATCTAAATTTGGAACAGATGTTGTTGACCCTTTTTATGATTAATTAACTTGATTACTATGATGCTTAAAACATTAAGGATGTTTACAAGGAATGTAATGTTCCTCTAATCTCTGCTATTCTGGCAATGAGGCATGAGTCTATCATTTGGCTGCAAGACGCAGCGCCGGCCAATCATTGTTTGCAGTATGAATTGGCCCTTGCAGCTTACAGTGGCTTTGCCTTTTTTCTTTTTTAATTTTAATTACAACTTTGTACTATATAATAATTACTTTAATGATTTCTTTATAAATTTAAATTTTTAAATGGGATAGTAATAAATAATTCAACATAGTATTAAGTAGATTAATATTCTGATTCAAGTCTCACTGTTTTACAAGTTTAAAATTTTCACATGTTAGCCATTTTGTAATTATAAACTCTAGCCATATATGAAGAAGTGTGTTAAATAATAATAATTAATTAATTTATTTTTTTTCTATAAGTTTATATTTTTAAATAAAATAATATTAAGAATCTAATAATATTCAAATTATATAAATATAATTTATTTTCAAGTCACAGTTTTAATTTCTTTTTCCTTAGTGTGCCAAATAACACGTAAAAGTTGTCTGTGGCATAGGCACATAAAAGTTGCTTTGAACACAATTGTGGGTTAACTTTGTTTTTAGTCCCTAAACTTATTCATAATGTGCAATGTCATTTTTTTTTTCTAGATAATTGTGCAATCAAGTCCCTGAAATCATCAATTCCGTTCGCCAATAGTCCTTTCGTCAATATTCCCCGTCAACCTATCCACTGACTTGCTCGGTTAGGTTGAATGCTTCTGGCAATATATATCGTAGTTCAATTGGAATTTAGCTATAAAATTAATTAAGTTTTATAAATTAATTAATATTTAATTTAATTATAATTAAGAAACCAATGTACCCTAGCCTTATTTTCGACACAACAATCATTGTCACCTGCGGGGCAGCTTCAATTGCCTAAGGGTTTTTTCCGCTAGTGTCACAAGGCTGCTAACTTGGCTCACTATGTAAGGTACCAAAACTAACTCCTTTGTGCGGACAATTAGAGGATCATACATCCTTAATTCAGCCTTAATCTCTGTGAAAACTCACATGGTCACTGTTCACAAACAAACGCACAGCACCTTGTTCACAAATAAAAACAGAAAAATGGTGGAAGCACATAGAAACGAGAAAAGAAGTGAGGTGAGTCCAACAAAAATGCTGATATATGAAATTTGAATTTTGGATGTCTAATACAAGAAAATAGCCAAATTTCAATATCTAATTGTAGAGGGCTTCCCGTGCATCTAATTACAAGTTGACTGGGTAATTGGATAACAAATAGTCAACTATTCTAATAATGATCCTGTAAAATAATAACCACAGGAGAATCAACAATTAAGGGGAAGGAGATGGTGTATCGAGACATCTCGCATCAAGTTGAGGCATGCTAAGGGGCATCTAGGGGTGCACCTTTCATCAAGTTGCAAATCCATGCTCTCGGTGTCCTCCTACCACCTTTGTCCTCTCCTCTGTCGTCCAACAATACTATCGTAGTGTTCAACTCATCAACTGACATTTTATGCTCTCGTTTAAACATTAGAATGAGCAAAGTACTACACATTTCAATAAGTTGATTTTCGAATATTCGAGTGAAAACATGTGTTATCAATCTCATATTGAATATTGCTAAAAAAGGAAAATTATGTTACAAAGAGATTTGTTAACATTTTACATGTTAATTTTTGGAATAAGATAAGAATACTGTAATAGCCCAGGCGCCCCGCTCGTAAGATATTATCCGCTTTGCTGGACTGAAGTTACTACCCCTCCCGGTAGCCCTGCCCACAATCTCACGGCTTTGTTCTCCCCCACCAAATTGAGAGGAAAATGCGTTCTTGCAAGGGGAAGGTATTCACGTACCTATAAGGCATGTTTCGTTCACCTCCCCAAACCGATGTGGGATCTCACAATCAAGCTAGTTCCGTTAAGGTTGAGGGTGGTTAAGTAGACTTTTGAGTGTTAGTGAGCCACGTAGGTGTTTTGGTGAATGTCGTGTTGCATCGAGATGCGGTGCCAAGGGGCTGGTTTAGGATTTTGAGTCTGGTTTGTGGCTAAAGGCTCAACTGTCAGACGGTGTGCTACCATGGCGTTCGGGGAGTACACTGGCCCAGTGACGTGCTATGAGGATTGGATACGGGATGGCAGGCTCAGCCGATGGACGGTGGACCGTAGCGTATGGGGAGTACCTTGGCCCGACGATGAGATAAGTTATGTGGCTAGGGGCTCATCGGCAGATGGTGTGCTACCGTAGCGTTCGGGGAAGTACACTGGCCCAGTGACATGATATGAGAATTGGATACGGGATGGCAGGCTTAGCCGACGGACGGTAGACCATAAGTGCACGGGGAGTAGTACCTTGGCCCGGCGATGAGATGAGTTGTGTGGCTAGAGGCTCATCCGGCGAACTGTGTTCTGCCGTAGCGTGTGAGGAGTACACTAGCCTTGTGATTGATGTGATATGATGATTGATTACCTTGATACCTCGCTATATGTTTTGCTTATGCTCACTGTATATATGTGTATATATGATTTGTACTTGTGGCGTGATATATATCCCAACATGTATAGATTAGGTATCATCTGTACAACGCTGAGTTTTGCGACTCACCTATTATCATCATTCCAGATTCTTTCAACTGTTCTCACCTTGTTTAGCGTGCTAGTGTGAGAGAACAACAACTGCGGATTTGATCGATGTACGAGCATATCTCTTTTTTTGTATATTTTCCTATTGTATTCTAGAGTAACTTCCTTGTACTCTTAGACAGGATTCGGGTGATTTCTTAGTTGCTGTATTACTGTTTTTAGTGTATGTTTTGCATCTTTCGGAGTTTGACTATTTTGTTGAGATTGACTAGAGTCGGTAGACCCTAATGCCAGTTACGGGCCTAGGTTCGAGTCGTGACAGAGTGGTATCAGAGCCAGGGACAAGGCAAGGTGTACCAGCAAGGATGCTAGGCCCCAAGGTGGAGTGGATTGTGAGATCTCACATAATTGAAGAGGTGAAACGAAAACATTATCTTATAGGTGCATGAAAAACCTTTTTTTCCTTGCAAGAGCGTTTTCTCTCAACTGAGTGGGGGGAGGAACAAGTCATGACGCTGTGGAGGCGAACCTATCGGGAAGGGTTAGTGACGTCAGCCATAAAGCGAAATAATATCTTGTGAGCGGAGCGCTTGGGTTGTTACAATACTAAGATTTAGGAGTTGGGCCAAAAGTTATGCTAGTGTTGGTAATTCATGTCCTACAACATAATTAAAGAGCTGGCCACCAACAAAGGAGGTGACAGAGTATTTGGCAAGGAGGGAGACGATGGAGATATCATCGGCAAAGAAAGGAAATTATTAACGTTACGTTTTATCTTATTTGAAAAACAATATTTTTAATTTAAATAGACGGACACAAAGGTCAGGTCGATATTTAACTACCAAATAAGGAAGTTAACCGGGCATATTGATATACTTGAAACTTAATTATATACAAATTTGGGAATGCCAACGACTTGACTGCACAATTCTTTAGTAGAGAGGATGACTTTTCATATTTTTGATAAGTTTGGACTAAAGTAGAATTTACTCACCAATTAAATATGAAATTCTTAACATAGTTTATTAAACGAAGCTATTATATTAAGTTCACATTGAGGTCTTTTTATTTGTGCCGATAATTTTCGTAAGATATTAAAATTTAAAAAATCAACAGAAATACGTAGATAGAAGTTATTCCTTTTTAAGTTTCATTATTTCAATTACCTACATGGTAAACTCAGATTGCAATTTTACTTTCTTAATTGTTAATACTGAGTGCCCAATGTAAATTTTGTACTAAATAGTAAATTGTCAAAATTTAAAGGGTTAATATAAGAGTATGAGAAAAAGAATGGTTAAAAATAGGTTAATTTATGATTTTTTTTCATTTTTTAATATACTTTATATTACTATTTTTTTTTATTTATACCACAAAGAACTTCTAATTAAGATATGAATATGAGTTTAGGATGAATACAACATACATAATTGGTCACTATGGAAAATTTTGTTACATTATCAGAAATTTTATTTTTTTCTTCCCAAATGCCCTTTGATTGAATTATGTTAAAAGATTATATTTAGTGATTGCTTATCCATCTTGATATAAATTGGAGTACGGGGGGGGGGGGGGAGGGTCAAGTTTTCTTGGATAGACTCCACTTCTCACAAATTATTTTAGCTAATGGTAGAACTGCTCAAATTTCAGTGACAATCTAGTTCCTTTTTTTTTTTCAAGAAAAATTATGAAAAAGGAAAAAAAAACTCAAATTAGGTCATAAATCTTTTTTTAAAAATATGTATTACAGATATTCTTACTCGTTTTATAGTTTGAAATTATCTTATTCAGGATATATAACTGTCATTCTCTAAAAATACGTTTTTATAAAATCGAATTTATTTGCTTTTGTAAATAAAACAAGTGTCTTGTTATACTTGTTTACACCTGTTAGGTAAAACAACCTAAACATTCTTGGACATGCTAATTTTAAATAATGCCATTTAAAATGATCATTAACACAATAAGGGTAATTCTCCTAATTGGAAAAATAAAAATAGTGGGTTATTTTACATACATATCTTTGTTGAAAGTAAAAACGTCACTAAGTTTAAAAATAATTATGGTTATTAGAAATTTTTGGCTTTAGCATATATATATTATATATATATATATTCTTTTTCCTTGAAAAGTTAGACAAATTTTGTTTCTTGAAATTTAAGATTCTAGATTTGATTGGTTTTGATTTTTCCGAGTCTAATTTTTTAAAAAGTGAGATTCATAAAGTACCAAATCTTGACCCAAAATGTGATTTATTGATAACAAAATTACGTATTCAAAAAAATATAATTTAGAAGTTTCAAATTTAAGTATATTTGATTTATTCAATCCCTAATCACGTGAAA
>CAJVSB020000529.1:0-42797 GCA_911865555.2 Thlaspi arvense | reverse complement strand
TGACAAGTCAAACGATCAAACTGTCATACACCTTCCTTATTAAGGGCAACTTTGATAAAATAAAAAATTGATTGTTAAAAATATTTAATAGAATTAGTCGAGTGCCAAATTTGTAGAACTTAAAAAACAAGAAGTCATACATAGTAATTTATTTAGCGTTTGGTAGTGATTGGTAATTAAATGCGCGAACATACTTAATTTTATTCACTTAATTGAATGATATAAAAAATTAAATTGAAATTTGTAGCATGCATTTGACAATGCACATTAGTTGTATGCGAAATATAGTTCAATCAAAGAAAATTATTTGTGAATTTTGAGGGGGTTGATTAAATTTAGATTTAATTAAACTGAAGGGTGGGATCCCACTTAGTAATCTGAAAATGCACGGTTCTTTTTCTTCTTTTTATTATCTTTTCATGTCATAATTTCCTTTTATCATCATAAATCAATTTTCCCCATTTCTTGACATTCAATTTATTTTTTAATGTTGTGAAAAATAAATTAAAGTTTTAAACAACATATCATGTCAACCATTGAATGTTAGAACATGGAGGATTTAGGAACTCCTTGAATTTATTTTTAGCCCTTGAGATTAATTCCGAAGTCATCTCAGCCATTGCCTTGATTTCCTTTGCCCATAAGACAGGGACATTTATTACTATTATTATTATCTTTGGTGGAAGGGTTTTGAACCCAATGCGGTGATGGTGTTCCGCGTTAGAATATTTTAAATTAAGTATTATAAAGCATACTAATTTTTGAAAACACTTTTTACTTGATTATAAAAAATTGAAAACAGAAAATTTACGCTTAAAGGCAAAATGAAAAACCAAAGGAAAAGCTGCCACCACTTCCTACGTTGTGCTCCGCCTTTAACAAAACAAAACAAAACAAAACCACCCGCTTGGTAGCTTCATATTCTAGGTACCATAATTGCTTCTATAAAAAAATTTGGTTAGTTGACTTCAAGGAAATTAGAAGGTCTCCGTTAGTTTCTTCTTTTTTTTTTGTTAATTATAATAAATTAGATCAGTGTATTTTTCTAATATTAAATATTTAGTATGTATTAAAATTTAAATAAAAAATATGCATTATTATGTACGGTGTTTTATATATAATGTAAAAAATACACTTATTTCTTTTTATCTAGAATTTATAACAATTCTGTTCTCAATTTTGATCAAATTAATGTGGCCTCATAAGATGGGGATCGGGATCTTGTAGTCATTGTAAAAAGATCCATTTTATATATATAATATATATATATAGAATTGATTTTTTTGGAAAGAAATCGACCCCCTCCCACTCACTCAGGAGACAAACACAATGTAGACTAAAGTTGTTTTAGGTAAATTAAGTGTCACGACCCAAAAAAGTGGATCCGTGACTGGCGCAAGTATTAGAATAAATTTCAATTCTGCAAACTTAACATATAACTCAACATATAATTAAACCAAAAGCTTATATAAAATAAAAAATAAAATCGAATCAAAAATCTCAAACAAACTGTCAATATATTCACAAGAACCTGTTTATAGTCAAATGGAGTTATCTATGAAATTCAGAAAATACAAATCTGATAGAACTAAAATAACTAACATTTCTAACTAAAAATAGAAACAGCAGAAATAAAAATATTTATTTCTAAGCAGCAAAATCCAACCAAGTATTAAGCTCTAAATCTAAAAAAAAAAAAAAGGTGAGTCGATAGACCCAGTGAATAATAACATATATTTACGAGAATAAGGGATAGATGTAACATATAATTTAGAAAACTTTACAGTATAGTAAATCATTTACAGAAACTTACAATATAACAAATCATTTTCATATATTAGAAACTTTACAATATAACAAATTATTTTCATATATCAGAAATTTTAGAGAGTTCGTAATCTAGAACGTAACATATATCAAAACAGGACAGCAATACTTAGTCTATTGGGAATTAGGACAGCAATACCTTAGCCTACCAATAATCAAGATGCTGATATATCAGTTCGCCGATAAATAAGACGGTAACATATCAATTTACCGATATCAGAAATCAGAAGATGACATCCTTGTATGCCCATATACACATATACACATATACATATACAAGCCTCATAGTTAGCTCAACATGAGAGTTTAGCACTTCCTCATGCCAGATGGGGATCCTGTACAGAGTGCACTCAGTCTAATGCCTGTTACCATTAGTTGCAGTGTTCTAAAATCTGAAACTCTCTCAAAAACAGTTTTTCTGAAATAAACAGAAACCATTTATCAGAATTTTTTAGAATCAACAAAAATAGGTTAACAAAATTTTCCATGTACAGTGCCAAACATAATTAACAGATATTTCGTTCCAAACAATTTTAGGAATTCCATACGTATCCCTTATTTCACTTTTAAACAAAATTTAATCAAATTTTTAGAAATCAAATATATCATATAAAATCAGAGTTTGTAACAATTATGGAAAATTAAAATGCTTATAAATACATATTATTACTTACATAATGACGAAAATCGATAAGTTCAATCTTTGGCAACACGGCTCAACAAGTACCATATGAACAATATAAAATCATAAAATAATAAAATATCTCAAGTTATGGCTCTAATGTATCCAAGAATCGATTAAATGAAAATTTCTAATTAAAAACCCGATTAAAATTCTAGATTTCTGTACCCAAACCCATACCAAGACTATTAAAGTTTTGAATCGGCCAAATAAGTCATGAACCGAGTGCCAAAGTCATAAACCAATCTTATAAAACATAAAAACTAGTTTATTTTATTCAAAATATTATTTAATATGCTGAATCGTCATAAATCGCTCACTAGAGGATTGAACTAGCCATGAACCGACCTTTAAATTGCTGAACGGCCATATATCAATCTCTACCACACTGAACCAGCTTTGAACTGATATGAGAAACATTGAACCGGCCTAAAAAGTTACTGAATCGGCCCTTTATATGTTGAACTAGTAGGGTTTATGCACAAAACCCTCTGAATCGAGCTTAAAATAGTGTTATTTTTCCTAAACTAGCCTTAAACCAGTTAGTTCATTCATTAACCTAATTTACTGTGTCTTAAACCAGAAGATAACCGGTTGGAATCCTTGTGAAGCAACTGATTTTTCATCTTTTTCTTCATTTTCATATTTTTTCTTTATTATATAATTTTTATTTAAATTTATGTGCTTGGATTTTGGCTTATATTCAGCCCAACTAACAACCCAATGCTTATTTATTTTTCTATCTCAGCCTAAATGCCCCCAAGCCCAAAAGCATGATCCAACCTATCAATGATTTGTTAGCCCAGCCAGTCGGCCTAGATTTAAAACCAAACCCTAGCCCAGTTCAAATTTCAAGCCCAAGCCCCTAACCCATCACAGATCTGAACCCTTTATGGGTTGTTCTCCCTTACCTAACTCACTGTAGAAACTAGAAGCAGAGTTCAGAATATTACCTAGATTTTACTTGATTTTCTTTGAATCTTTCACTGCGATTGCGACCGGATTAATCAAGCGATGCTTAGTGTCAAGTTTGCTGAGTTGATTCAGTTGGAGAAGGAAGAGTTTTAGAAATTTTTTCGCTGCAAATTTGTATTTGCTTGAGAGGAATTTTTGTGTAATTTTTACCGATTTGATGAACCAATTTCACAAATTGATCTATGGTTTTGATTTCTTGAGAGTTGAATTGCACGTTTAGACATTTAATTTGGGACTAAATCATGTAGATGTTCCTAATTGAGCGAAATTGGTAACTTGGATCTTCGGGTGAAATCTCAGATCTGTATCTGAGATTTTGTTTTTAATTTAGTCCCTGTTCTTTTGATTTCCTTTTGATTTGGTTCCTAATTCTTTGATTTGGTCCTTCATGTTCCTAATCTCTTTCGATTTCATCCGCAAAAGTTTTAATAACTTAATTAAGCCCTTTTAAGTTTCAAAATTATCATGATACCCCAAAATTTTGGTGTATTACATTAAGAGGTATTTTTGTGTAAATAAATGGACGCTTTAATTTAAATAAATTAGACATAAAAATTTTAAAAAATAATTCTTTAAAACTTAAAAAAATAATTTCTAACATTTGTAAAACAAACACCTCGTGAAGCTTTTTACGGATGGTATAAGTTGGAAAGACAATAAAATCTTTATTTATAAAGCAACATGCATCACTATGATCCCGTTCCTTCTAGAAAATGTGGTTCAATCTTAGGTTAATCTTGCGGCTCACAACTTAATCACTTCTAATAGAAACATTCAACCAACTAATTCCCTCCTTGATTGAATTAATTATAACGACGCCGACAAAAATCAAACTTGCTTTCATCACCGAGGGGAAGCTCCCATCATACATCAATTTTCTGGATAATAGAGGAATTTCATACTAGAGTTTTTTTTGATGACCAACTATAGACACAACTAATGGGTGAGTTATCAATAATAAGAGAGTTTTGTGGGTCACGATTAGGCGCCCTAATCCTAGGCCTATCCACGGGTCCAGTCCGGACCGTGAACTGGCCCGGACCGGACCTGTTTAAGACCGCCTGGACCGGACCGGTAAGATCCGGTCCAATCCGGTTATGAACCGGCAAGCAAAAGGGCCAATTACGGTTCATAAAATTTTGAACCGGAACCGAAACCGTATATGAACCGTTGAACCGGAATCAGATTGAATCGTGTAACTTGAACCGATTTATATGAACCGTGAACCGGAACCGTGTGTGAACTGTTAATCGGAAGCAGAATCGTGAATGAACCGTGAGTGAACCGTGAATTTATATTTATTTAAAAAGAATAATATCACAAATTATATTTATTTAAAAAATAAAAAGTAATTAATATAAAAATAACTATAATACAAAAAATTTTATAATTAATATAAATATAATTAATATATTATATATGTTAAGTTTTAAGTTTTCTATTTAATAAAAAAAGGAATCTTCTAAATGCTCTATTTATAAAAAAAAAAAATTGACTATAAAAATTTTGAATGAAATAATAAACTTTAATTAATTATTTAATGATTAAATAAATTAAATTTTAATTTATTTAATTATCTAATTTTAAATTTAAATTGTTATTTTATATTTTTCAAAAAAAATTATTAATATAATTATAAAATAATATAAAAATAATTATTAATAAATAACATATAATATTATATTATATACTACATTATGTGCCAGCCACACACGTAACCTGCTGAAGGTTTCAGGAGCCTTCCTATCACAGTGTGATGGTCACACACACAAGGCTGATTCAGCCTAGCTGAAGGCTCCAGCCTTCCCATCACTCACACAAGGCTGCTTCAGCAGCCTAAAGCCTCTGTGACTCCGTCCCATCACAGTCTATTTTTAAATTTTATTTTATTTAATTATATAATTTTAAACGGTAAAATGGCTTCCCATCCACACACACAAGGCTGACACTTCCATCCCATCCACAATCAACTTTAACTTTTTATTTTATTTAATTATATAATTTTCAATTTATCGTCGCAAAGCAACGTTATAAATTTATATCGTTGCAACGTTATAATTTTTGCAACGACTCAAAATTGTTCATATATATATATATATATGTGATAGTTTTCAGTTATATTACATTCAATTTCTTTTGTAATAATATATTTCATTCAGCTTCTTTGGCAATGATATATTGCATTCAGCTTCTTAATTTACCCTATAGTTTCTCAATCTTCTACAATTTCATTTCATTACTCACAATTTGTACTCTTTTTTTTTTTTTTATAGTAACATGTCAAGTTCATCAAATCTTAGAAAATCTATATCAAACCCTCCTAAAAGGTCTGTATCCAATCCTTCTAGGAAATTTGCTGATGAGCGTCGTAGAAAATCTATATTTATTGATACACGAATTTTCTTAAATTTCCAACCTCAAACTTTTTCTACACCATCTATAGATGTCTACTCTTCCTCCAACAGATTTTGAACAACCACATATATTTATTGATACTGAAGAGAGTCAACATGAAAATGTTGATATTGATTTGGAAATGGGGCAAGAAAATGCTAATCTCATTTCTCCAACAGAAGTAGGTAGAGAATTAAGATCAGAAATTATCAAAACCCACTTCAAAAAAATAGTAGTCGATGGACAAATTAAGGCGCAGTGTAACTATTGTACCAGTTCCTTTGCATGAAAAAAAAGGAGGAGGTTATGGTACACTAAAAAGACACCTTATCAGTAAACATCCATCTCAAACAGGATTTGATAAGGGACAAACACAAATTCCTGTTAGCAGTGGATCCAGCAGTTTCGGATACTTCCACTACTCAGATTAAGTCAACAAAGAGGAACTTGCAAGGTTAGTAACTGTTTAACATCTTTCATTTAGTTTTGGTGAAAAAGTCGGTTTAAAAAATTACTGTCTAAATGCTTTAAATCCTTGTTTCAAACCTGTTAAAAGAACAACCCTCACACGTACTATACAAAAACTATATAATGAAGGAAAACAAGATTTATCAAAATATATTTTTTTTTTCATTTTAATGGACACGTTTGCCATTTGTAGTGATGTGTGGAGTGATACTTGGCATAAACATTCGTATATGGGTATAACATGTCATTGGGTCGATGAAGATTGGTTATTACAAAAAAGATTAATTGTTTTTAGAGGTTTTGACGAAAGACACACTATTGATAATATTTATAGATTAATAAATACTATTCTTGTTGAGTATAATTTAACTACCAAAATTTGTTCTATATCTTTTGATAATGCAAGTGCAAACACTGCTTCCATTCCCGATTTAAAAAGAGTTTGTAAACCTATACTCTGTGGACGTTTATTTCATATTAGATTTTTTTGTCATATTTTAAATTTATGTGTACAAGATGGTATTAAACTTGTTGATGATCTTAACTGTAATAACCTGATTTGCTTTTATTTTTATTTTTATTTTATTTTATTTTTTTTCTTTGGGAGTGTTCTAAGCAAATTGAAACAATTGGGGATTAAAATGAAAAGACCAAAATGTGGAAGGACTAAATTGAGATTCATCACAAATTCGGCATGAACAGTAACCGACCGGTGGTTTTTGCCAAATTGACCAGTCATACGATGATGCTTTTCATGGATTCCTGCACCGTTGCATGCGTTTTTAAGAAACCTATTGAAGCCCTCAATCAATTTAGAGGTTTTGGGAGAGAAGAGAGAGAATTAGGAGGTTTTTGGGTTCGAACAGACCGTTCAAGCGTGGGTCGGATTTCCGGAAGTTTGAAAGCGAATTGGTCCATTTTTTTCCGATTGAACAACTCCGTGAAGCTCGTGGGGTTTGGTTTTGGGGGCCTTGACCTTCACTTGAACCAGGTAAGTTTGGATTTTGCATTTTTTTTTTGGGTTTTGAAGATCCGGGTCTGTAACAAACCGGATAAACTGGTTAGGTGCCCAGTCGGGCAACAGGGAAGGGACCCAGCTGAGCTGGGTCCTGTATGGAGGTCGACCCGAACCAGGGGCTCGGGCTCGGCCTGTCCGAGCTGCTGGCCCGCGGGCTTGAGCCACGGGCCAGCCCAGAAGGAAGAGGGTGCAATCCGGGGCTGGGGTCCCGGACTGCAGGGCGAAGGAGACAGGACCTAGAGTGAATCCGGGTCCTGTACTGGATTTGGGTCAGGCCCGTTTGGGCTTGGGCTTGGCCCGTCTGGGTTGCAGCCCACAGGCTGGCCCGCAGGCCAGACTGGGCTGGGTCAACCTGCGGGTTGACTCAACCCAGCAGAAGTTTGTTTGGGTGGACTCAGCGAGTCAACCTAGGTGCAAGATTAGGGATAAGCTATTCTGGGGTGATAGAAAATTAGGGATAACGTTAATTTGAGGATAACAGAGGATGGCATAACTTGGATTTCTGGGATTAGGGTTTGGAGAGTCGACTGAACCAGCCAGAACCGGTTCACTGTTTGACCGGCCGGTTCAGTGGTCAAATGGACTCGGATTTGGGAAGTTGGACCAGTTTTGGATTTGAGAAGAGAATACCTATCAAACCAAGTGGGTTCGGGAAATTTTGGATGACCGGTTCGAGGTGAACCGGCCTCGGTTTACGTGCAGATGTTCCAGATTAGTGTTTTTGGCCCGGTTCGGCCTAACTTTAAAGGTTTTTGGCCAGGTTAATATGGTTCCTAAGGTTTTTGGGTGTTCTGAATCCAATTTTGAGGGTCTCGTGACCAATTGAGATGAGTTAGAGGTAGTTTTGACCCGGGTTAAGCTGGTTTAGGTAGTTTAGAAACCGGTTCGATACGGTACGAGGATCGGGAAGGCAAGTTTAGTAAATTTGAGGATAAATAAGTTAAGTAGTGACTGTTAGTGGGTTGAAGGATTTCAAAGTGAGTCAGTGGTGTCTCGATATGCGTGCTGAGAGTCTGGACTAGGGGGCAGAGCCCCGAGTCATTTTTGATGAGTGAGTTTTTGGGAGTAACCTCAGTTTCTGTTCTGACTCATGGTTTGATGATTGTAGATACTCCGGGGGAGGTTCGCTTTGATCCTTGATCGTCTGTTTGAGATCGGTATTCGATTTTGACGTGTCCGGTGAATGACAGTACTTTCTGTATATGTGTTTGCATCATGATTTTTCTGTTAATCTCTGTATTTGAATTCTGAACTCTGTTATTGTATTCGGTACTTGTATCTATCTGTTTTAGAGTCTGATACGCTTGGAATTATATCTGTAACTACACGTGTATATCTGCTTCAGTGCTATATGTCTTTTGTTTTGTATATCTGTCAGGAATATGTGTGTGATTCTGAGTATGTGTATGCGATTCCGGTTTTTCAGTTTCGATTCTGGCTCTGTTTAGGGGTGCCAGGTACTCGACCATCGGACGGTTGGCCGCCGTACTGTGCGGAGAGTGCCCTGAGTCTGGACGGTGAGCTGCCGTGGCGTTTGGGGAGTGCCCTAGGCCCATTATGGTGATTCTGATTCTGACTCGGGCTCTGATTTTGGCTCTGACTCTGGCACGGGATCCTGTGCGACATCTGTGTTCTGGGACTCTGATTCCAATTCTGGAACGCTAGGGGCTCTGCCGTCGGGCAGTTGGCCATTGTCGCACGGGAAGCGCCTTAGGTCCATCTGTGACTCTGATTCTAATTCTGGGATACCAAGAACTTGGCCGGCGGATGGTAGACCACCGTACTGTGCAGGGAGAGCCCTGGGTCCGGATGGTGGGTCCCGTAGCGTACGGGGAGTGTCCTGTATCCATATGTGGCTCTGAATCTATTATGTTTTATGTGTTATGTGTTATGTTCTGATATTCTGATTTGATTCTGATTTTCTGGTTATGACTGTGCATATGAAACTATATGTATTAACTTAAGAAATGTGATTTCTGTGAACCGTGCTGTTACTGTGTGGTACATGTATTTGAATGATCTGAGTTTCTGTCATTGTATGCACAGTTAGTGCTGTCATTCACTGAGTTATACTCATCCCTTTTCCTCCCCACCTTTCAATTCCAGTTTTGATTAGCAGTGGTAGTTCCTGCTACGCTTCTGTCACCGCTGCATCGACTTGATAGTACGGGCACTTCTTGTATATTTATTTTTTTGTATTCTAGACGCTTCGTGTACAGTCAGATACGTTTTGTGGTATATATGTAGATAGGGTTTTCTGATGAGATAGTTTATTCGTTCTGTTTGGTCAAAGGCTTACTGGGGTTGGTACGCCAATCCCAGTGCCGGTCACGCGCCCAGGTTTGGGCGTGACAGAAGTGGTATCAGAGCAAGGTTTTGATCTGGGAATGTTGGAGTGGAGTTCTTTGGCAGTGTTTCTGTTATGATGGTGAGGGCCCATTCTCATAACAGAAGGACTGCCGAAGACCTTTTAGGTTGTATTTGGTGTCAGCATTTCGATTCCTCTATGCCCGATTCTTTTGATATCTTTTTGATCTTTGTATTTCGTGTCTAGATGGATTCGCCGGTCGACGTACACATGGTTCCCCGCGAGGATTCAGAGACATCGGGGGATTGTACAAATGGATCTACCCTCATCTGACACGAGGTAGAGGACGAGGTAGAGGACGCAGGAGGGCAGCGAGGGGGGCTCAGGAGTCAGCTATGGGTCGAGGTTTGACGGTGCTCGCTGACATCGTGGTTGGATTGATAGCAGAGATTAGGGGACTACAAAGGACAGTGGCGGTTCTTATTGAGAGGGAGGTAAAGAGGAGTAGATGGCTGGCTTTAGTTGGACAATCATTGAGCAGTACTACTGCTCTTGGTGGGCTAGTGGCAAGACCGTTGGTTCCTGCAGGCATACGACTAGACTCTTATACGATTCCGGTAGAGACGACCTCGAGGCCACGGCATTTGAGAGGGAGATCCACGAGGAGAGTTGTAGTTGGTGGTAGATCCAGTTTGAGGGGAGGGAGGTCATCGTTTCATGGACATCGACGTTTTAGATGCGGAGGTCTTTCAGGTAGACAGCTGCCAGTTACTGTTCCTGCACCTAGTGATCCAGGTTCCTCGAGTTGGCGATCAGTGAGTTGTTACGGATGTGGACAGTGGGGACACGTGATTCTGAGTTGTCCATATGTCCGAGGAGCTACTTCAGTGACGAGGGCTTGTTATCGTTGCGGATAGCATGGACATGATGTGAGAGATTGCCCTCGTTCAACGGGGACTGTTCTGACTATAGGTACTACGTCACGGATCGTGGCCCAACAGTTGGAGAGCCGTCAGGCTCACGTGATTTTGGGAGGGATGATAGAGACCGGAGTGGTGGCCAGGTGCCCACTACGGTCAGAGGTACGATTTCTGTTTGTTTTTCTGGGGGTCTGTGCATTATTCAGTTTCAGTTTTATTCATTTGTTCTGTAGGTAAGTTTCCGGTCTGATTGGATAAGTAGTTGGAATTGTTAGAGTATCAGTATTTTGGACATTGTGATTGAGAGTCGGTCTGGGAGGCTCTAACGGGTGGTTCTTGTTAGAATAAGATTAAAATTCGAGGACGAATTTTTTATAAGGAGGGGAGAATGTAATAACTTGATTTGCTTTTTTTTTTATTTTTATTTATTTTTATTTTTTTTCTTTGGGAGTGTTCTGAGCAAATTGAAACAATTGGGGATTAAAATGAAAAGACCAAAATGTGGAAGGACTAAATTGAGATTCATCAAAAATTCGGCATGAACAGTAACCGACTGGTGGTTTTTGCCAAATTGACCGGTCATACGATGATGGTTTTCGTGGATTCCTGCACCGTTGCATGCGTTTTTAAGAAACCTATTGAAGCCCTCGATCAATTTAGAGGTTTCGGGAGAGAAGGGAGACAATTAGGAGGTTTTTGGGTTCGGACGGACCATTCAAGCGTGGGTCGAATTTCCGGAAGTTTGAAGGCGAATTGGTCCATTTTTTTCCGATTGAACAACTCCGTGAAGCTCGTGGGGTTTGGTTTTGGGGACCTTGACCTTCACTTGAACCAGGTAAGTTTGGATTTTGCATTTTTTTTTTGGGTTTTGGAGATCCGGGTTTGTAATAGACCCGGATAAACTGGTTCAGTGCCCAGTCAGGCAACAGGGAAGGGACCCAGCTGAGCTGGGTCCCGTATGGAGGTAGGCTTGAGCCAGAGGCTCGGGCTCGGCCTGTCCGAGCTGCTGGCTTGCGGGCTTGAGCCATGGGCCAACCTAGAGTAGAAGAGGGTGCAATCGGGGTTGGGGTCCCGGACTGCCGGGCGAAGGAGACAGGACCCGGAGTGAATTCGGGTCCTATATTGGATTTAGGCCGGGCCCGTTTCGGCCCAGGCTTGGCCCATCTGGGTTGCAGCCCACGGGCTGGCCCGCAAGCTAGACTGGGCTGGGTCAACCCGCGGGTTGACTCAGCCCAGCAGAAGTTTGTTTGGGTGGACTCAGCGAGTCAACCAGGTGCAAGATTAGGGATAAGCTATTCTGGGGGGATAGAAAATTAGGGATAAGGTTAATTTGAGGATAACAGAGGATGGCATAACCTACATTTCTGGGATTAGGGTTTAGAGAGTTGACTGAACCGACCAAAATCAGTTTACTGTTTGACCGGTCGGTTCAGTGGTCAAATGGACTCGGATTTGGGAAGTTGGACCGGTTTTGGATTCGGGAAGAAAATACCTATCAAACCAAGTGGGTTCGGGGAATTTTGGGTGACCGGTTCGAGGTGAATCGGCCTCAGTTTGCGTGCCGATGTTCTAGATTAGTGTTTTTTGCCCGATTTTGCCTAACTTTAGAGGTTTTTGGCCAGGTTAATATGGTTCCTAAGGTTTTTGGGTGTTCTGAATCCGATTTTGAGGGTCTCGTGGCCAATTGAGATGAGTTAGAGGTAGTTTTGACCTGGGTTAAGCCGGTTCAGGCAGTTTGGAGATCGGTTCGATACGGTAAGAGGATCGGGAAGGCAAGTTTAGTAAATTTGAGGATAAATAAGTAGAGTAGTGACTGTTAGTGGGTTGAAGGGTTTCAAAGTAGTCAGTGGTGTCTCGATATGCATGCCAAGAGTCCGAACCTGAGGGCGGATCCCCGGGTCACTTTTGATGAGTGAGTTTTTGGGAGTAACCTCAGTTTCTGTTCTGACTCGTGGTTTGATGATTGTAGATACTCCGGGGGAGGTTCGCTTTGATCCTTGATCATCTGTTTGAGATCCGGTATTCAGTTTTGACGTGTCCGGTGAGTGACAGTACTTTCTGTATATGTGTTTGCATCATGATTTTTCTGTTAATCTCTGTATTTGAATTCTGAACTCTGTTATTGTATTCAGTACTTGTATCTATCTGTTTTAGAGTTTGATACACCTGGAATTATATCTGTAACTACACGTTTATATCTGCTTCAGTGCTATATGTCTTTTGTTTTGTATATCTGTCAGGAATATGTGTGTGATTCTGAGAATGTGTATGCGATTCCGGTTTTCCGATTTCAACTCTGGCTCTGTTCAGCGGTGCCAAGTACTCGGCCATCAGACGGTTGGCCGCCATACTGTGCGGGAGTGCCTTGAGTCTGGACGGTGAGTTACCGTGGCGTTTGGGGAGTGCCCTGGGCCCATTATGGTGATTCTGATTCTGACTCTGACTCAGGCTCTGACTCTGGCACAGGATCCCAGTGCGACATTTGTGTTCAGGGACTCTAATTCCAATTCTAGGACGCCAGTGCTCTACCGTTGGGCAGTTGGCCACTGTCGCATGAGAAGCGCTCTAAGCCCATCTGTGACTCTGATTCTGATTCTGGGATACCAGGAACTTAGCCAGCGGACGGTAGACCCCCGTACTGTGCGGGGAGAACCTTGGGTCCGGACGGTGGGTCCCATAGTGTACAGGAAGTGTCCTGTATCCATATGTGGCTCTGAATCTATTATGTGTTATGTGTTATGTGTTATGTTCTGATATTCTGATTTGATTCTGATTTTCTGGTTATGACTGTGCATATGAAACTATATGTACTAAGTTAAGAAATGTGATTTCTGTGAACCGTGCTGTTACTGTGGGTACGTGTATTTGAATGATCTGAGTTTCTGTCATTGTATGCACAGTTAGTACTGTCATTCACTGAGTTATACTCATCCCCTTTTCCTCCCCACCTTTCAGATTCCAGTTTTGACTAGCAGCGGTAGTTCTTGCGACGCTTCTGTCACCGCTTCATCGACTTGATAGTACGGGCACTTCTTGTATATTTATTTTTTTGTATTCTAGACGCTCTGTGTACAGTCAGATACGTTTTGTGGTATATATGTAGATAGGGTTTTCTGATGAGATAGTTTATCCGTTCTGTTTGTTCAGAGGCTTACTGGGTTTGGTACGCCAATCCCAGTGCCGGTCACGCGCCCGAGTTGGGGCGTGACATTAACCCAATTAAAACAGCAATTTCTTTCTTGTGGTTTCATCCAAATACATTAAAAAGTTGGAAAAAATTTTGTAAGCAAATGGAATGCCACCCAAAAGTTTTCCAAAAGATGTTCTAACTCGTTGGAATTCAACTTATGAATTGTTAGTAGAATCTTATCCTTATAGAAATTTATTATGTAATTTTATTGCTACTCATGTTAATCAAGTTACATTATATCCAGTACAATGGGATGTTTGCAAGAAATTAATTGAAATTTTAAAATTTTTTTATGATAGTACTCAAGTATTATTTGGTGTTTATTATCCTACTAGTCATTTGTTATTAACTCATGCTACTAGTATTGTGGCTGTTTTATATGATTTTGATGATGATCATGATATTTCTTTATTTGAAGCTATTAATGCAATGAAAGAAAAATGGTTAACTTATTTCAAAAAAATTCCTAAACTTAATCTCATTGCTACAGTTTTAGATTCTCATCTCAAAATAGATAATTTACGTGACTTATTAAATGTTTATTATGATACTATAAAAATATCCTGTGATATTTCAAAAATAGTAGAAAAGATTAATGATATTTTAAATAAAATATATATTGAATATTATCAAATATATAAAGATATTGCCCCTATCCAACGAATCGAAACATTATCAACTCAACAATCAAAAAAAAATAAAGGTAAAGGATTAATGATGATTTTAGACAGAATTAAAAGACCAAGAGGATCCTCGTCAAGCTCAAGTGAGCAAGATGAAATTAAAAATTATCTCACAACTTCTTTTGAGTTTAGTGAGCAAGATGCAGGTTTTGTAGAACAATTTGAAATTCTTCGATGGTGGAAGCAAAAATCGAGTCAATTTCCAATTCTTTCATGCATGGCAAAAGATATCTTAGCGTCACCTGTTTCAACAGTTTTGGTTGAACAAGCTTTTAGTGCGGGAGGTCAGATATTAGATGAAACTTGTTCGAGCATGCTTCCAACAAATATTGAAGCTCAGTCATGTATTGATGATTGGACAAAGGCCATGTATAGACAACAAGAATTTATCGTAGAGGCAAATCAAGATGATGACGAAGGAACAACTGGAACCAGATATAGTGAAGATTAAGATAAAAGGTAAGGGGTACACTAATTAAGGCAAGAGAACTATGTGAATTTTGATTCCTTTAAACTCTAAGAGGATACGTAGGCAGCTTAATTGATACACAATTAAGTTCAAATCATTTTTTTAAAAAAATTTTATTTTTAACTTATTTACATAATTATCTTTCTTTTTTTCAATTTACATACATAATTATAAATAAAATAATTTCTCATTTAATTTGTATTGTCATCAATATTGTTATGGTTTATGTTGGATCTCATATCTGCAATTGTATTTTTTTTTATTTTGGTTGTCATAAATTTGAAATATTTTTCATTTATAAAAATGGTTCAAATAGACAAAATATGTGTATATTTATTTGAGAAAAAATATTAACAAATAATTTTTAATAACTAGAAATCAGACTTCAAACTTGAAAGTAATAAGGTTATTTTCTTTTATTTTTTTTGATATATCAAAATTTTAGTTTAGTCAAAGACTTAATTTGATGTACAGATGTTGATGGACTAGATATGATTTAATGTAATATATAGACAAAATAAAGAGTAGAAGATAATCTCAATTCACTTGTAATATTTTAGTAAATGATCATGTGCAAACTTAGATTAGTTGAAATTTTGTGTTGGGTTAAGGACCAATCTAAAATAATCTGATATTTTAAAAATATTTTGAATTTAATTTTTTAACGTGGACTTGTCACATTAAATTATCAAATAATATTGTAAAATTTTATTTCTTTTTCTTTTTCAGAACATTTGGCCATCAAAGAGATAATTTTTTTAATTTTAATAAAATAGGATATGAATTTTTAATATTTTTTATTTAATTGAAAATTTTCAAATTATATAAATTATTTTTTTATCTATTATTATTGATCACCATTATTATTATTATTTTTATATTTAGTAAAAAAAGATATTTATAAGATTAAATATTTATAATATTTAAAATATATTTAATAACCCAAAATTGTTTTTAAGTTAGCATATAAATTTTTATCGATAAAAAAGTAAACCATAATTAAATTGTACCGTGGACGAACCGGGAATGAACCGTGAATGAACCAGATCGTTAACGAACCGGGAACGAACTGGACCGTTAACGAACTGGGAACGAACCAGGAATGAACTGGACCGTTAATGAGCCGGGAACGAACCATGAATCGGCCCGGCCCGGAACCAGAACTGTGGTGAACCGGAACCCTGAACCGGCATGAACCGGAATCGGAACCGGACCGGCTTTCAAGGTTCCGGTCTCGGTTCATCATTTTCCGGGATTGAAACCAGCGGTCCGGTCCTGGTCTGGGCTAGTTCACGGCCCGGGAACAGGGCTACCTAATCCCTTGGTTTAGTGGGTAATCTCTTCCTCTTAATTACGAGTGGCTTCCAAACACAAGTACTCCAAAGAAACACCCAACAGAGGAAAGAGCCAAAGGCACAAAATTCCAGCACATACCGGTCGGGCAAACCGCTTCGGCTAATTGGTCAAGTTTGAGCCCGGTTATTAAATTCAGGGCTACGTCAATGTGAACCGCTAGCTAAAAGACTCGGCTGTTTCCTAGAGGCGGCCTAAGTTTGTCACTTGCCCAACGTCATGGTTTATGCACGGGAAGTAAATTAGTGGAGTTTAGATGAGATATTGAAATATTTATATTTATATTTGAGTAAAAATTTAATATTTATATTTATATCTGTATTTAAATGGATAAAGAATTACTTGTGCATATTTATATTTATTTATATATTATTTAACCATATCTTTATCCATATCCATTTACATACCATTTATCCACACTTGAATTCATATCCATTTTAATATCAATTACTCATATTCATATCCATTTCACTGTTAGTAAATAATTTGGTATATAACATAATTGTTGGAGTTAAAAAAATTTCAAAAGAATTACAATATTTTCAAAATTCTAAAAGTTAAGAAAGGATAATTTCTTTATAACAAAAAGAGACAATGCAATTCATAATTTATTCTAAACTTATTTCTTTTTTTAACAGAAAATAGACAATTTCAATTTATAATGTATTCTAAAATTATCTAAATAGACAAAAAAGTAAGGATTTATGATTTTTTTCCTTTTTTTTTTTTTTTTTTTTTTATCTCCCAAGTTTCTTAAACATATTGTTAAACTAATTATTTTTAACAAGTGCATTTTCTTGTTTTGAAATCAACTAAAATAGTGACTTGAAAATGGATTAGGATTATTAGGGCATTAATAGTGCACATTATTTGCATATTTTTCCATTCACAATTATCTTTGAAATGAAAGATTTCAATTTGCATAACACAATAGAGGAACAAGATAAGTCATACTTTCAATTATCATGTTTTAGAAAACTATTTAAAGCCTCTATTTTATAACCACTAAGAGAATGACAAATGGTTATTGAAATATCTATCATCTTAGCCACTGTGTGCTTTCCTCTAAATCAATCAAAAACTTTAAACATTTTTTAAATTTATTTGAATAAATTTATTATAATTTTAGTAAAATATTTTATTATAATTTTAATTTTTATTAGTTTAAATTATAGTTTTTATTAAGAATGGTATTTTTTGTCTTGTTTAATATTTATTTTAGATATGAAAATTGAATAATAATTTAATCACTATGCTGTAAATGTGATAAACACATATAAGTTATGTTTTGTACTAGTTCAAAATCATTTTTTATTTTTCAAATATTTAATAGAATAATTATTAAATTTGAATTTGTATAGTTATTAAAATTTAGTTTCACCATTATAATTTAATTTTATTAAATGTCATTTTTCAATTTAATGATTACATACTTTCATATAAATAGTTAAATCCTTTCTTTTGTGTAAAATATGTTTTTATAATATTTCAAAAATTTTTGAACTTTCAATATTATATGTCTTATGAGTTATGATGTCTATATAAGGAAAATATATTAACATGTTATATGTAAATATATGTATACATATATATATGTATATATGTGTATGAAACTTGGGTATATAATACAGGTATTCAGATACGGATATATGGGTATATGAATACAAAGATATGGGTATTTGGGCATTACGATATAAAAATTGTCACACCCCACCCCGTAACTCGAGTTAGGTGTGACAGTGGAATAGGGTTTAGCAACCTCCGATACTTGGGATTCACCGGAAAAATGCTAAACTTTATTCAACTATCGTACTTGCTGAGTCAAATGTATAACTCACATAAAAAAAAGCTAACTAATGCTACAAAAATTTGACATAGCATAACAGGAACACTAATTCATTATCATAACTGAAAACATAATTATCTTACATACTCTTCTTCTCCAAACAACATTTACGTACAATACAATTGTCTATCCTTCACTCATCCAACTACAACTTAACTAGCTATTATTTATAAGAGTGGGGCCCAACCTTTCTAGATACAAAACGTTGATATGCTGGATGCACGTAAAGTAACTACAGATCTCTACTGCTAAAACCTGAAAAATAAATAAGTAGTGAGATTTGCGTCCCAGTGAATAATCTTCTAACTAAAACTAGCGAAATAAGAATATACATAACATAGAGCGTAAAAATGAGATCCTTGTTTCCATTTCATGTAGCAAAATAATCATAACATATAAATAAATACTTTTCAAAAATAAAAACTTTGGTTTTAAAGTAAAATATTTATTTGAAAGAAAAATATTAATTTTGTTATTTTAGGAAAATACTGAATTTAGGAAAAAGACCACTCACTTCTGCTGATACTGTGTGTGCCAAGACTTAATCTTATTGGCCTCACTGACCACCTGGTATATTTCTCCTAAAGTGTAACTACATACACTATCAATAACATACCAAAACTGTGTATGAATGCATGAATATGTTAGTGCATACATGAGATGTATTCCTAATTAGGCTGTTTTCTATCCTTTTTATTTGGAGTCAAAATTTTTACTACACACGTACTCTGAAAATTCTCAAAATATTACTATATACTTATTGCCAAACTAGGTATGCTAAGGTATGCTCATGTTCATAAAAGGAGTTATAGTTATTTTTTTATGAAAAATAATCCGCAAGTGGGTCGGCAAATTTCGACGTTGGGTTTTAGGTAAAATTTAATATAAGTTTAGTCTTGTTTTTATTGAACTAACTTATTCACATTCTTAGCAAAATTAATATGAATTAATAAAAATTTAATCTAAATTGGTAGAAATTTTTTTTTGATTTTTCATCACAAACACAACACTTAAATTGAAATCCAAACCGATTAAATAAAACTAAAACAAGAATAGATTGAAAATATATAAAAAACAACTTATTAAAAAGCTTACTTGAAAATCAATTAAAATTTTCTTCATCTTCGTTTGGTTCGCAGCTCTCGTCTCCTCTCGAGCTCCTGCTCTCTTCTCTCTCTATTTTCTTTCTTCTCTTCTTTGTTTCTCTCTTCCTTTCTTTCTCCATTTCTTTCCTTCTCTCTTCTTTCCTTTCTTCTTTTCTTTCCTTTTACGTAAAAGCACTCCTTTAAGCAAAACGTGGGGAGCATGAGGCCCCACGTCATGATTCTTCTTCTTCTTCTTTTTTCCTTTTGTTACTACTATATTATTATATTATATTTTTATTTTTATTATTTTATATTATTATTATTTTTAACTAAATTGAAACCCTCTAATAAACTCATTAATTATACTTATGTGTCATGGCCCAAACCTCGGCCCGTGACCGGCACCAGGGTTCTTGACCCTAGTCAGTCTCGCAACAACAAATCATACTCAAAACTAAACAAAACATGAATAAACATCTCAAAACGTTCAAGTACACAACCAGGATCCTGTCTGAGTAATAAAGGGAGCACTAGAGTACAAAAATATATATAAAAAAAAACTCGCCCATACAACGATCAATTCATGAAGCGTGGCTCTGAACACTGCTAACTAGTTTACGAATGGTCATGATTGGTCTGGAATGATGAAAAGGTGTGAGTCGCGAAACTCAATGAGTAAGGATGATACCTAGTCTATGCATGCCAGAATATGCATCGTGCCACATGTCCAAAACCTTACATATACATACTTACAATGAGCAATACTAACATCAAAATACACATATGTGGGAGTACAATGATCACAGAGACTCTAGCCTCGATCGGAGGAATCCTCCATCTCACGATTAGGCCCAACACAATCACATATCACGCTCTTGGCCGAGAGACATCCTCCATCTCCCGACCGAAGCCACACGCCCACCAAGCCAACCATACAACACTCCTCAGAGCAACACGCCCACCAAGGGCACCATTAACACGTTCCTAGTTGAGAGGCATCCTCCATCTCATGACTGGAGCAAAACGGTCTCAGTGCATCACTGACTCCTACATATCCAATCCAAAATAGATATACAAACATATGCAGTCCACAAATCTCAAAGTAGTATCGCATACCAACATGTAGAAGTCCAAAGCATATGCATGCACCATATATCAAGATCAGCATAGCGTATGAACACAGTTCATTGTACAACAATAAAACACATAACACATATCACGAGGTTCATGTAACAAAATACAGTTCGCAAAATCCACGCAGTCATCATGCTAGGAAAATAGGTGTGAAAACACATGCATAGAAGGGCTATCATCACTCACCATATAGGTAGAGTCAAAAGTAAAATCCTGAGTCACCTCACCCAACTCGATGGTTTGGATGTGCCTCTGCTGACAAATCTGCAATCAACTACACAAAACCGTCACCATCGCCAAAATGGGCAAAAGAACGAACTCGATAACCTCAAACCAGCTCAAATCCCAACCTGGCACCTTGGCATGCATCTTGAGGCACCACTACCCATCGTCGAAACCCATGTGACTCACTAATACCCAACAATTTTGCTCAACAACCTTTAACAATAAAGAACCAACTTCTAAAATCCCCAAATCGTAGCGAACCGACCTACAAAACCGACGAACCGGCTCAATCTGACCTAAAATTATCTTGAACTCTAGCTGGATCGGCCATGAAACCCTCAAAATCGGATTCAGGAGGTCTCAAAACCCTAGGAACTAGTCTAAACTAGCCAAAAAGGTTCTAAATCAGCCCTGAACTAGGCCAAGGGCCCTAATCCTAACCAAACTACATGGTTAGCTATGTTTCATCATGTTGAACTCGGAATCGGTTCAACTTCTCCAAGAACTAGTGTAAAAACTGGTGAATCGGCTGCCTAAAGGGCACCACACTAAATCAGCCGGTTCACCTTGAACCAGACATCTAAAATTTCCTGAAACCATCTGGTCTAATAGCCCTCATCCCAATAGACCAAGAACCGGTCCAATTGCCCAGAGAACCAGCCCAAAAAGCCTCAAATCGGCCGGTCAACCTTCAGTTCACCTTGGCCGGTTCACCTGTTTAAAACCCTAACCCTTAATATTTTAATATTAAATTCTAATTTATTAAATCCCTACTATCCCCAATCAACCCCTATCTCGGCTAGCCTTATCCTCAGGTATAACATACTCCAACATTCCTTGAGTCAACCCAGATGGGTTGACTCATTTTCAAAAACACAGGGCCGAGTTGACTCTCCGAGTCAACTTGACCCAGTCTCTCGGGCCTGTTAGGTCTGGGCCAGCCTACGGCCTAGACCATAGATCCTTCTTTCCTCCAGCCCGACCCAGCCAAGATAGGACCCGAACCTTTTCGGGTCCTCTCTTCCTCACCGGCAACCCAGGTCTCAGACCCGGGTGCTTGTAACACCCTTCTGTCAATAGAAAAAAATGAATAAAAGCTCAAGGATGGCTTACCTCGATCCAACGATGCCCAGAAAACAGAAACCCAAGCCCGACGAGTCCTTCGAAGCTTCAAGATCGGCCAACGTCCCGATCAAAGCCCAGAAATCAAAAGAAAATCCCTCACAAGCTCGTTAGACCGCCGGCTTCTTCAACCCCAAATTCTCCCTCTCTCTCACATGATCGTAGAAATCAACTGGGGGTTTGTGTTCGCCTGGCTAAATAGGCCTAAAAGGTGTGAAAATTCCGAAGCAAATGACTGAAATCTTTGGTGTACGTCAATCATGCAGTCGACTGCCGAAATTGCAGAGTTTTTTTTTTCTCTTCTTCCAATCCAAATCAAGCCCTCACTACCCATTTTTCCTTCAATTTAGTCATTTCTAATTTTGATTCAGCCCCAAATCTTTTGATTCATTCAATTAGCCCCCCCTTTAGTTGATTAATTAATTAACTTAGATTTTTGGGGTCATAACATTATGTAAAATAAAATATAGAATACATGATGAGGGTTTTGGTTTGGGATGTTACAAATCTACCCCTCTTAAGGAATTTGGTCCCCGAAATTCAACTATACTTATGAAGCAAACAAATGGGGATGTTTCTTTCTTATATCTTCCTCCCGTTCCTAAGTCATCTCTTTTTGATTTTGTTTTCTTCACAAGACTTTTGCTAATGGGACTTCTTTAGACCATAACTGTTTTACTTCTCGAGCTAAGATCTGTATAGGATGTTCCTCACAAGACAAATCTTCTTTAAAATCTACTAGTTAGGCTTGCAGAATATGAGAATGATTTGATATATACTTTATGAGCAGAGAAATATGAAAAACGTTATGGATCTGTGACAATTCTAGTGGCAATACCAATTTGTAAACAACTGACTCAATTCTTTCTATCACCTCATAGGGTCCAATATACTTTGGGGACAATTTTCCTTTCTTGCCAAACTTTAATATACCTTTCCATGAGGATACTTTTAAAAATACCTTATCTCCAATCTCAAAGTTAACATCCCTATTCTGGGGGTCGGAATAACTTTTTTGTCTATCCTGGTCGTTTCAATCAATCCCTAATTAATTTAATCTGATTTGCAGTGGTTTGTACAATTTCAGGCCTAATAATTTTCTTTCTCCTTTTTCATCCTAACATATCAAAGTTCTGCACTTTCTCTCATATAGTGCCTTATAAGGAGCCATACCAATGCTGGACTGAAAGCTATTATTATAAGCAAACTTCATTAAAGGCAAAGGTTTATCACAACTACCCGAAAATTCTAATACACAATTATGAAGCATATCTTCTAGAGTTTGAATAGTTCATTCTGATTGTCTATCAGTTTGGGGATGAAAGGCCGTACTAAACTTAAGCTTGGTCCCCAAAGCTTCTTGTAGGCTTGGCCAAAATTGAGAGGTAATTCTGGGGTCTCTATTGGACACAATGGATATTGATACTCCATGTTTGCTGATAATTTCATCCACGTACAATTCGGCTAACTTATCTAAAGAGAAAGAATTTTGACATGGATAAAATGAGAAGACTTAGTCAATTGATCCACTATAACCCAAATAGTATCGTTTCCTTTTCTAGTGATCGGTAATCTGAGAACAAAATCCATGGTCAGGTGTTCCCATTTCTATTTAGGGATCGGTAATGGTTGTAATTTTTCAATAGGTCCTTGATGCTTCGCCTTGATCTGTTGACATTTTAAGCATCTAGATACATAGTTAGCCACTTTCCTTTTCATGCCACTCCACCAATAATTCTATTTCAAATTCTAGTACATCTTAGTACTCCCTGGGTGCATGGCATAAGCTAAATTGTGTGCCTCTTCTAAAATTTGATCTCTGAGTTCTCCAACTTTTGGTACACATTCTATTCCTGAATAATAACGCACCATCCTCTCTTATTCTAAAATTTTCTTACTTTGCATTTCCTATTTCTTCCAAAATTTTCTTCAACTAAGGGTCCTGTGATTGCAATTCCTTTATCTGCTCTAACAAAGTAGGTCTAACTAAAAAATCTACTAGTAGGGCCCCACCACTGTCAACTGATAATCCTGCATTCAAAGATCTCAACTCCACTAATAAGGGTAGCTACATTACCTTGATACGAGATAGAATGCTACCTGAAGACTTTCTACTGAGTGCATTAACAACCACATTTGCTTTTCCTTGGTAGTATTTGATGGTGCAGTCATAGTCTTTACTATGTTCAATCCACCGTCTCTACCTTAAATTCAATTCCTTTTGAGTCATGACATATTTCAAACTCTTGTGGTCTATATATATCTGAATTTCTCTCCGTACAAGTAATGCCTCCAAATTTTCAAAACAAACACTATAACAATAAGCTTTAAATCCTGTGTAGGGTAGTTTGATTCATGAGACCTAAAGTGTCTAGAAGCATAAGCAATAAGTTTGCCCTCTTGCATAAGTACACAGCCTAAACCCTTTCGTGAGGCATTACTATAAATTACATACTCCCTTCCACTAATTGGGAGTGTCAATACTGGAGCAGTGGTTAATCTTTACTTTAATTCCTCAAAACTCTGTTAACACTCTTGAGTCCATTCAAACTTAATATTTTTCCTTAATAACTTAGTTAAAGGAGAAGCTAAAATGGAAAATTTTTTTACAAACCTTCTATAATATCCAGCTAGTCCCAAAAAACTCCTCACCTCAGTCGCATTAGTGGGAGATTTCCACCGTACAATAGCCTCAATCTTTTAGGGATCAACTGACACCCCTTTAGCTGTTACTATTTGCCCTAAAAATATTATCTTATCAATCTAGAGTTCACTTTTACTTAATTTGGCATACAATTGTTTCTCTCATAAAATTTGTAACACTGTTCTCAAGTGCTCTTTATGATCTTCCTTTGACTTAGAATATGTAATACCCCTAATTTAGGGGTATTTATGAAATACTATAAATAGGGGCTAAACTAAATATGTTGAATAAGTTAGGGATTAAATCAAAAAGAATCAAGAGTAAGGGGATCAAATCAAAAGAAATCAGAAAACAGTGAGGATTAAATTGAAGGGAAATCTAGAAATCAGGTACTGAATCGGAATGAATCAGGAAAATAGGGAGCAAATTAGAAGAAATCAGAAAAATGGTGAGGATTAAATCGAGTGAATCTAGAAACCTGGGGACTGATCTGTAGGAAATCAAAACTTTTTCAGATTTGGATCTGGCGGAATGTTCACAGTTTTGGAAACCAAAATCCAAGCAAAAACATCTACGATTTGTTCAAAAAAAAATTTATAAAAAAACAAGGCGAGGGCTGTGGTAAAGCACAATTCCTCAAACAATTTTACAAAATCGGTAGAAAATTGAGAGGACTTTTCAGAAAACTTCCCGATTGAGGACCACGCTCGGGAGATCTAAATTTTGTTAAATTGATCTCATGAAGAAGGTTGATTATTCTAGTTGTTGATCTAGCTGTGGTCATCTGCCAATCTCAATTGCTGTTGAGGGATTTAACTCCAAAAGACTTCGTGAAATTCTAGGTAATTTCTTACCTTTCTGGTTCAGGGTGAACGGGTTAGGGAGGAGGAACCCGGAAGCAATCTGGGTTGGATACGGGTTCTGGGCCTCCGAATGGACAAACCCATGCTAGGTGGGATGGATTCGCGGTAGTTGGGCTTGGGTTGACAGGCCTAAGCCCGTGATCCAAAAATTATATAAAAAAAAAAAGAAAAGAAAGAAAGAAAAGGGGAAAATAAGTAAAATCAACCGGTTCACCTGGAATATAAACCGGTTTCCCACCGGTTCAAGGGTAAGAAAATTAAATAATTAAGTAGGTTAGTTGGGAAAATTCTGGTTTAATTAAAATGTTACTGTTTTAGCCCCGGTTCAAGGTATTTAAATCAATATATATGGAAAATCGGTTGGTTCAAGTAGAAACCAGGCCGGTTCACTTGGTTTTTCACTAGTTCAATTCCGGTTCATCGTATAACAGTATAGGTAATTAATTTAATTAATTATTTAAGACCCAAATTAGAAAAAAAAAACCTAGTTTTGAGGTTGGTTCAAGGCAAAAATGCATTAAACCGGCTGGTTCAACGTTCTACAGGCCGGTTCAGTGCTCTATTGGGCCGGTTCAGAGCTTTTTAAACCGGTTCCGAGTAAATTAGATGTTTTGAAAATTAAAACATGACTGGTTTAGTGGTTTAAGGTTCGGTTTATGGCCGGTTTAGCCTCCGAATGACCGGTTCATTTCTTTAATGATCGGTTCACTTCATTTTATGATTTTGGGGGGTTTAAACATACTAGTTTTTATATTTTAAAGAAAGGTTTTTGACGTTGATACTTGGTTCATAAAGTATTTGATCGGTTCGGAACTTAAATGATTATAGTAACGGGCTCGGGAACGAAAAACCTAGGAATTTGTTTATTCTTTTTAAATTTAAATTATTATAGAAATATAAATTTAGCTATACTATTATTTCTTGATTTAGATTGATCGCATGATTTTGGTTGAGCTGTGTCGTCCAGTGTTGGATTTCTCGGTTTCGTCGTTCTGTGAGTAATAATATGTATTTATGAGTTGTTCTGCTTTCCATATTTAAAATAAATCTATTTTTATTATATAATTATTTTCTGAAAGTCTGATTCTATTATATACCTATTTTTCTGAAAAGTCTGATTTAAATTCTGCTAAATTATATGACGAAGGACATGAATGTAATTTTTAAATTTGTTTTGGAAACTTGTTTATTATTTATATCTGATTCAGTTTTATATCAATACATGGAATTATTCAGTTAACTATTCTGTTAAATATGGAAAACGTTATTTTGAGGGAGTTTCGGATTTTTGAACACTGCAGCTGACGGCAGTACACGTTAGCATGATTTGCACCCTGTACAAGGCCCCATCTAGCAGGGGTGATGGTGCTAGACATTTCAGTTTTCAGGGCATATGTTGTCATTCAATTATTAAGGGCATATGTTGCCATTCAGTTATCAGTGCATATATTGCCATTCAGTTTTCAGGGCATATATTGCCATTCAGTTTTCAGGGCATATGTTGCCATTCAGATTACCGACCGACTGCGTGTCGCTGCCTTGATTACCGGCTGACTGTGTGTCGCCGCCTTGGTTATCTGTTGACTGTGTGTCGCCGATCTGTTTCCCGATATATGTTATGTTCAGGATTATGAACTCCCTAAATTATAGAAAGTGTTTGCATAAAACCTATTTTTAGTAAGTTACATGTTATATCTGTATGCATGTCCTTTGTTTTCATAAATGTAGATTATTATTCACTGGGTCAATAGACTCACTCTTATTTTTTTCAAATTCTGACTACGCTGATCCGGTGGATCCTGCTTACTGAGAGGAGTCCGTGTTATCAGCAGTTCTGTTTAGATTTTTTCCTATCCAGAGTCAGTTATTCTGTTTTTATCAGACTTTGTATTCCTGGAATTTTAGTATACTCAATTTGACTACAGACAGGATTCTGTTTTGTGTTTGATATTTCAGTTAGCTTGGTTTGGATTTTATTTGAGTTATATCAGACTTTTTGCTTTTCAGTTAAATTCAATGTTTCTATTAGGCTTGCATGAGTTGGGATTTATTCTGACTCTTGCGCCGGTCACGTATCCGATTTTGGGTCGTGACAGAATAAATCAAAATGTCATCAATGAAAACCACTACAAATTTATCTAAGTAAGGTTGAAAAACTCTGTTCATTAAATCCATGAAAGTTGCAGGGGTATTTGTCAATGTAAATGACATTATCAAGAACTCATAATGTCCATACCTTATTCTGAAAGCAATCTTTGGTATGTCTTGAGATTTAATCTTTAACTGATGGTATCTTGACCTCAAATCTATTTTAGAAACTACTTTTGTACCTTGGAGTTGGTCAAACAAATCATCTATTCTTGGCAGTAGATATTTATTCTTGATAGTTACCTTATTTAGCTGCTTGTAATTTATACATAGTCTCATTGTCCCATCTTTCTTCTTCACAAATAGAACTAGAGCTCTCCACGGAGATACACTTGGTTTGATAAAGCCTTTATGTCACGCCCAACCCGGGAGTGTGACCAACACTAGGATTGGCGTACCAACTTTAGTAAGCCTCCGACCAAATCAGATCAGATAAAACATCTCATTAGAAAACTATCAATATACATAACAAGACACTGAAATCTGAACTGTACATAGAATGTCTAGAGTACAAAAGAAAGTAAACATACAGAAAATGCCCATACAATCAAGTCAGTGCAGCGATGACAAAACTATCGTTGGAGCTACCGCAGCCAATCGAAACTGAAATCTAGAAAGTGGGGGAAAATGGGTGAGTATAAAACTCAATGAATAATAGTACTACTTTAGACATACCGGGACAAGAATCGTAACTATTCAAAATACAAATATCATCTCCGAATAATAACACAGTTTACAAAAAGTCACATTTACCTTAGATAACACATGTATTTTATATATACATAGTCAGAATCAGAAAATCAGAAATCTGTCGGAGTATCAGAACATATCACATAACACATATCGTACTAGGATCCTGCACCAGAACCAAAATCACATATATCTTATCACTGGACCCAGGGCCCTTCCCACAAGCTATGGTGATCCATTGCCCATCAGCTGATCTCTTGGCATCCCATATCAGAACCAAAGTCACATATATCATATCATTAGGCCTAGGGCACTCCCAGCACGCTACAGCAATTCAACGTCTGTCGGCTGAGCTCCTGGCACCCCGTATCAAAATCAGAGTCACATATAGACACAGGACACTTATCGCACACTACGACGACCCACCATCCGCTGGCTGAGCCCTTGACATCCCTCATAAAAACCACAATCAAAATCAAAATCAGAATCAAAGTCACAAAAACTCCAGATAGGTTAACTTTTAAAAATGCATGTATCACTAAGGTAGGTATATAAGTAATTACAAAAATGTTTTCAAGCTTATCATAATTTGAAATAGATAGATTCATGTTCTAGAATTTAAAACCACATTTCAGAAATTAGAATACAAAAATTAACAGAAAACCAGAATGCAGATACATGTATAGAGAGTATTGTCACTCACCAGACACGTCAAAACTGGAATCCAAAACTCTGACAGATTATTCACTGGCCAAGGCGTACTTCCTCATATGTATCTACAATCGTCAAGACACAAGTCAGAACCGAAAATGAATTTACTCCAAAAGACTCACTCATCGAAAGTGGCCCAGGACTTCTCCTGTATCTGAGCTCTTAACACACATCTCGAGGGACCACTAATCCACATCAAGACTCACATAACTCCGAACATTCATTAATTTTACTCAACCACCCTCAACACTAATGAACTGGCCTCCACAATTCTCGAATCATAGTGAATCCACCTCCAAAAACCCCCGAACCAACCTAAACTGATTTAAAACTACCCCGAGCCGAACTGAACCAGCCACGAAACCCTCAAATCGGATTTAGAAGTTCCAAAAACCCTAGGAACCACCTTGAACCGGCCAAAAATCGGCCAACAACCCTACTCCTAAGTACCGGCACACTGAACCGAGCCCGGTTTACCTCGAACTAAACACCCAAACATCACCAAATTTCATGGCTAGCTAGGTTTCATCGTGTTGAACCAGGAATTGGTTCAACCTCCCCAAGAAGTGGCCCAAAACCCAGTGAACTACCCACCCAAAGATACTACACCAAATTGGGCAGTTCACCTTGAACCGACCATCCAAAACTTTCAAAAACCACTCGGTCTGATAACCCTCATCCCCTGAGCTAGGAACCGGTCCACTCGCCCAAAGAACCAGCCTAAAAAGCCCTGAACGGCTGGTCAACACTAGATGATTCACACTACCCAGATCGCCTAAACCCCATCTTTTTTTTCACTAGGCCGAGTCAACCTAGTGAGTTGACTCAGCCCAGCCATTGTCTGGGCTGGCCCATGGCTCAAGACTGTAGGCCTGCTACCCTTATGGGCCGAGCTTGACCCAACAGCCTGAGCCGACCCAGTATGGGACCCGGACCCATCCGGGTCCCGTCTTCTTCACCCGGTAGAAACCCGAATGCCCTGCAACAACCGGAACCCAAAATCCCAAAATTTTAAGATTTTTAAACATACTTGACTAAATCAAGGCCTCCAAGCTCAAATTCCTAACCCCCTAAGCTGATTCTCACCCTTTAATCAGACCAATCTATGCTCAAATTTCAAATTTTTCCCCGAAAATCCAGTAGGCACCGTCGGCCTTTCCCAGCTTCGTTTCTCACCTTTCTCTCACTCGAAACCAAATTGCTCACTCCTCCTAGCTCGCCTCTCGTCCACGCACAATTACCTAAGGTTTTTGTTAGCTATTTTTCTCTTATTGGAGCCAATTTGGCTTCAAGGGACTTCGGCCGGTTCCAGCCGAAAATCCTTCCCCTGTCACAATCTGGCCCCCTAAACTTTTCTTTCTTGCAATTAGTCCCCTCCTAAATTTTAAATTGGTCCCCGAGCTTAGGACTCCTCACACCCAGCTCTCCCCTCTTCCATTTCTCTCAATTTAGCACCCTTACTTTTAATTTTTACGGACAAGTCCTCCCAAATTCTCAATCTGACCCCTAAAACATTTAATTGATTCACTAACGCCCCGTTCGACTTAATTAAAATTTTAAACACTTAATTTAAAATTTTAGGGCCATTACACTTTATCAGTTAGTTCTTGAAGTTGTGTCTTTAATTTCTTTAATCCAGCTGGAGCCATTCTATAAGGGGCTCGCGAAAATCGGTTGTGTTCCTCGTACTAACTCAATTCCAGACTCCACTTCCCTATGTGGTGGTAATCCTAATAACTCTTCTGAAAAAATATCTGGGAATTCCCTTACTACAAGAATATCTTGCAGTTAAGGAGTGTTAACACCAGATTAAATTATGCTAGCAAATAAGTTTCACAACCTTTATTTACCAATCTCTGAGCAGTCACTACTGAAACAAGACAAGTAGGGAATATACGATACTCTTCCATAAAACAGATTTCCTTACCATTACCTAGTGACAGTAATACCTCTTTCTTAAAATAGTCTACTTTAGTCTTGTACATAGACAACCAATTCATCCAAAAAATAACATCAAAGTCATACATTCCTAGAATGAGTAAGTCTACCATTAACTCAATTTTTGCTATGTTCACTTTACACTTTCTACATACATACATACATATATATATATATATATCTCACAATAAAACGGCTTCTCACTAGGGTGGATATTATTATAGGTTGTTCTAAAGGTTCAGCTTTTAATCTAATTTTTGCAGCAAATGAAGATGAGATAAAAGAATGTGTAGCACCTGAGTCGATTAAAACATATGCATGAGTGTCAAAAATAAGTAGCATACCAAATATTGCATCTAGTGCTGCCCTAGCCTCTAGGTCTGTCATAGCATAAACTTGGGCTCTTGCCTTTTGTCTGTCTGGAGTAAATCCCTGTCCACTCATACTAACTTCTGCCTTGCTACCTTGCGCGCTACCTCTCTTCATTTGGGACCCTTTTCCCATAAGACATGCTTTTTGCATATGCCTCGATTGACCACACTGGTAACATACCCTCAATCCCTGACGGCACTCACCTGGGTAAAATTTACCACATTTGGAGCACTGTGGCTGTTAAGTTTTCTTTAATGGGCTCATTATTGAAGCATTAGTCTTACTAACATTGGTCTCTGCTGGTCCCACTCTTGCTATTTGACCACTTGGTACTATTGACTCTAGTCTCGGTCTAGGCCCTCACTCTCCTAGACTAGAAAAATATGCTGGTCTTTTCTCCACTGCCATTGATACCTCTCCTCCCCTACTAGATGCTACAGACTTGAAAGACATCTTCTACTACTGATTGTTACCTTTATTGGTTGACCTTCTTGTAGCTCGTTTTTGGAATCTTTCTTGTCTCCTAATAGCAACGTCCTTTTCAATGTCTTCTGTCTTATAAGCACATTCTACCAAGCCAGCAAAACCAAATATGGTTGCATCTGAGTTCTTATTTCCAATCTAAGTTCCAGTTCAAAGAATCTACACTTCTCTGTTTCTTGTGTCACTAGAGGTAAAAACAAACCTGGAAAGCTTAGTAAATTTGGTCTTATAGTCGGCCACTGACATGTTTCCCTATTTGAGATCCAGAAATTCCTCCCTCTTTTTATCTTGATAAACGACTGGGAAGTACTGCCGATCAAACGTTATCTTGAATTCCTCCCAAGTGGTTACCTTATCTGTAGATTGTCGGGTGGTGTAAGATGTCCACCACTACTCAGCTCGACCTTTCAAAAAAAAGTTGCAATCTGCACACTCTCCTCATCTGTGCAACTTATCAAATTGAAAATTATTTTTAATCTTTTTAAGCCACAACTCTGCCTGTAATGGATCTGTAGTACCTCCAAATTATGTGGCTCCCAATTTCTTGGCTTTTTTCTAATATTTTTACTTTTTCCTCTGCATCTAAAAACTAAAAGTAGATGCCACAGTGGTTCCTCTTACTGGAACTGCCATTGTAGCCACTTCTAGTGGTTGCATAACAGCTGGTTGTGACTAAACTAGAGGTACAGGTATAGGTATCTTATGTGGAGGGTGTTGTGCCAATAAATCATGCGTGTGTGATGCACCCATCCCCACTGAAGCAGGAGATGACATCCTAGATGCCTCCCTTAGAGGTTGGCCCACTCTGTCTCTATGGCCCTACTCTGACTAGTACGAGCAGTCCCCGAGATCTTCCTAGTGCTCACCATGATTAGTATAGATACTTGATACAACATAACACGTCAAATAATAATTATTAGTGATATTTTACACATACTTAAATGTGACTACGTTTTTTTTTCTATAAGATTTACTAATACTAATTTCCTAAAGACCTTAACACCACTCTGATACCACTAATTGTCACACCCCACCCCGTAACTCGAGCGATGTGGGACAGTGGAATAGGGTTTAGCAACCTTCGATGCCGGGATTCACCGAAAAAGGTCAAATCTTGTTGACTATCGTACCTGCTGAGTCAAACGTACAACTCACATTACAAAAAAAAAAACTAACTAATGCTACAAAAATTTGACATAGCATAATAGGAACACTAATCCATTATCATAACTAAAAACATAATTATCTTACATACTTCTCTTCTCCAAACAACATTTTCGTACAATACAACTGTCCACCCTTCACTCATCAAACTACAACTCAACTAGTTACTATTAACAAAAGTGGGGCCCAATATTTCTAGATGCAAGATGCTGATATATTGGATGCACATAAAGTAGCTATAGGTCTTTACTGCTGAAACCTGAAAAATAAATAAGTGGTGAGACTTGTGTTCCAATGAATGGTCTTCTAACTAAAACTAGCAAAACATGAATATGTTGCATAATACTGTAAATAAAAGTAGTTCGTAAAATTGACATAACTGATATAGAATATCACATCGTGAGATATCAATCCACTGATCATAATTTAAAAAAAATGCTAATTCACTCGTTGAGCCTATAGATCAAATCATAGCAAAATATCTTAAAATAGTTAAGGATGGAAGTAAAAATATAACGGTTCCATAATAAACATGAGATCTAATGTGCACGTAGACATAAACATAATATGAGAAAAATTCACTTGGTGCTATTGGCCATGAGACTCGTTCCATAGGATATCACCCCTATGGACGAACACACATAGTTTGTTGGTGTCGTAAGACCCCACAGGCAATTAAATCATGTAGTACTGCCACAGTGACGTGGCTACCCAGCGAATTATCCAAGTGAATTGCAACATTTATATACATAACATACAGCGTAAAAATGAGATCTTGTTTCCATTTTATGTAACAAATAATCATAACATGTAAATTAAAAAGGCATTTCAAAAATAAAAACTTCAGTTTTAAAGTCAAACATTTATTTGTAAGAAAAATATTAATTTCATTAATTTAGGAAAATACTGAATTTAGGAAAAAGACCACTCACCTCTGCTGATACTGTATGTGCCCAGACTTGTTCTGTTAGTCTCACTGACTGGCCGGTATATTTCTTCTAAAGTGTAACAACATACGCTATCAATAACATGCCAAAACTGTGTATGAATGTATGAATATGCTAGTGCATATATGAGAGTATTCCTAATTAGACTATTTTTTACCTTTTTTATTTGGGGTCAAAATTCTACTACACACGTACTCCGAAAATTCTCAAAATATTATTATATACTCATTATCAAGTTAGGTATATTACGGTATACTCACGTTTACAAAAGGAATTATAGTTATTTTTTATGAAAAATAATTTATAAGTGGGTTGGCAAAATTCAAGGTTGGGCTTTAAGCAAATTTTAGTGTAAGTTTAGTCTTGCTTTTATTAAACTAACTTAGTCACATTTTTAGCAAAATTAACATGAATTAATAAAAATTTAATCTAATCTGGTAGAAATTATTTCTTGATTTTTCATTACAAACACAGCACTTAAACTGAAACCCAAACCGATTAAATAAAACTAAAACAAGAATAGATTGAAAATTAAAAAAAAAAAATTCATTGAAAAACTTACTTGAAAATTTATTAAAATTTTCTGTTTTCGTTTTGTTTGCAGCTCTCATCTCCTCTTGAGCTCTTGCTTTCTTCTCTCTCTATTTCTTTCTTTTCTTTATTTTCTCTTCCCTTCTTTCTCTTTCTTTATTTCTCTTTCTTCTTTCTCTCTTCTTTCCTCCTCTCTTGTTACTTTTACGTAAAAGCACTCCTTTAAGCAAAATGTGGGGAGCATGAGGACCCCACGTTATGATTCTTCTTCTTCTTTCTCTTCTTCTTTTTCCTTTTATTATTACTATATTATTATATGTTTTTTTATTTTATTATTATTATTATTAAACTCGTTAATGAACTTACTAATTCTACTTATATAAAATAAAATATAAAATATATAATGAGGGATTTGGTTTGGAATGTTACAAAAAAAATATATCCGAATTCAAGCTTAAAAAAAATTATAAAAACTTATAACCAAACTCAACCTAAAAATTGAATTCTAATAGCCGAATCCAAATCTAAGTTGGGTACCTGCAAAACCAGAATCTATTTATATCCCTATTTATGCATCTTATTTTTAGATAGACATAGTACAATTACCTTGACCATATTATACAACACTAACTTAGTGGTATGGCTTAGTCTTTATTTAGGTATGACAATAACCTATTAACTGGGAATTAAAAAGAGGTGGTGTCACCCAACTCAGGAATTTTCTTGGACAAACAAAGACTCAAGATTATTAACGGAATTGATTTAATTGGAAAGACTCAAGAAATACCTTTATTAGGTTGAGAGTTCAAATTTGTCAACTGCCTCTCTTGGTGGACAGGGGCGGAAGTAAGACTTTAAGGATTATAGATGCAAATCCTTCAATTGGTGCAAAATTTAAAAATTAATCGGTTATTTTATAATAAATTTATAATATATATACGTGTCGAGAAATGTTTAGAGGCACCAGCTTAACACGGCTCCGTCGTTGTTGGTAAATGATCTGTGAATTTACTGAAAATTTTCATTCAACTTTATGATTTGTCTTGATCCTGAACTTGAGGAGCCCCTCTCACCTAAACTTCTTGTTACGGATAGAAAAAAGAAAAAAAAAAACGCCAAGATTGCCATTGATAAGGTTTTAGAACTGGCTAACTACTGCTACCACACCCAAGCAGCTAAAAGGGCAAAAAAAAAAAAAAAAAAAAAAAAAAATCTCTCTACTCACTCCCCAACCTGCAGTTCCTTCGATACTAGAAAAATTTATGTCTTCTGGAAGATGATGAATTTCTCGTTGGCTTCATCGTCTTCCAGAAGACATAAATTTGAAATGGAGTGCCTTTGATTGAGGGTTAAGTTTTTGGTTGAAATAATTAAAACGAAAATAATTAAAATAATTTGAACAAAAATAGTCGAGTGGTATCTAAAAAAATTTAGGATGACCTAAGTTTTTGTTTTGAGGAACTACTCATCGTTTTTCTTTTGTGGTTAAAATTATAGTAATTTAACTTCAAGATAAAAGAGCTTCGTAAAAAAGTAAAAAGTAAGAAAAATCTAACACGGGTGGGTATATGATAATTGCAACTAAAAATCTATTTACTAGTAATAAATGAAATATAATATAATTAATACTACCAGCAATTCATTTTCTTTCTCTTTTCCGAAAATGACATGAAATGAGCAGTATAGAAACGTGCACGGCACATTTATTTTATATAATACATCAAATAGGACTGTTTCAGTGAAACAGTATTTAAACATAATAAGTTGTGTCTATGCCTGCTTCAGTGCGATTACACTTTTTAAGGCACGTCACAGATTTTAGGGATATTTGATTGTAACTTCTAGTTTAAATTTCAATTTTTTGAAATTAAAAAAATTAAAATAAAAAATTAGTTTTAAAATTAGATTTTGATTAGTAATATAATATTAAAATAAATAAAATTTTTAAAATAATTTTGAATAGCTTTATTCTCAAATATTTTATTCAACTCTCAAATTATGATCATATTTTACTTTAATCCATTATTTCTCTTCAAACACTCGTCACCTCACCTCCTTTATCACAAACCACCGCACACAACGCCGTCCTAAATAATTGATGTGTGTGATGGTGATGATCACCACACACAACGACCTTCCAAATGACCTCTATGTGCAATAGCTTTGTCGTTGTAGTAGCGCCAACAGTCCAAAAAAAATTAAGAAATTTGAAAAAAAAAATTTAAATAAAAAATATACATGTAAGAATAAAATTATTATTTTAATTTTAATTTCTTTTACCATTATTTTATAAAATTTATTTTCTAAATATCATTTTACTAATTTTAAATTTTTTTTACATATTTTACAAATACTCTACACTTTTATTAAAATTAACTTTTTTTACTTTTTCTTAAATACGTATTTTTAATTTTACAAAATTCTAGTAAACACCCTCTAACTCGAGCACAGTCTCATGCCCGTGGATGTGGATGCCCACAGCCTCGTTGGACTTATATGGGTAGGCGTAATTATGCATGAATATATTCCCAGATAAATAAATAAATAAATATATTTTCCTCCCAATTGTTATTTATTACATGTCCCGTGTTGATATAAATTAATTTTTTTTATGTATTCTACAAAGTAGCAATCATGCCAGCACATTGCAAATGCACGCGTAAATTTAACTTCATGTGTAATTCTTCTTTTCTTTTGTTTCGACATTCATGCACGCAAACTGTGTTTTTTGCTCGAAGGGTCAAAGGGAAAGAGACCCGACCCCTTCCTAAAATCAATCTCTCTTGACAATTTAGAGCAAGGGGGGAGGAACCACACGTAATTCTCTCTTGCTCTTTCTGTCTCAGCCTACCCATAAGTTTGTTGCATTAAGTTATTTTATAAAATAAGTGAATTTAAATTATTGTATTATGTGTAAACTAAATGACTCTTAGGATTTGGTTTGGATTAGAAATGAGAAAAGGGAAAATGATTAGTCAAATTTAATAAGAAAAGAAAAGAAAATGAAATGAAATAAAATAATTTAATTTTGTCACAATTTTATTTGGATAATAATATAGAAGAAGAAGATATGAGAAATGAGGAATAATATTACTAAATTGTCTTTTTATTTTAATTTACATTAGTTTCTTTCAAAGTTAATTTTGATAACTTACAAAATTCGTTAAATATTGAGTTATATTTTCACCATTTTTAATGAGAAAGAAAATCACAAATTTCAAAAAGTTTGTTTCTCAACAATTTTTTTTAATCAATTTTCACTATTTAAATTATTCAAATCTAATAATTTCACATTTACTTAGACTTTGTCATAATTTCTTACCAAAGTAATTGGAGTGATGCACATCTTTGAACTAGGGGATTCTTTGATTTTACGAGATTTATAGAATATGTCACGGTACACAACTCTCTTTTAAAAAAATTATAATTATTAGAATATGTAATATTGTCACTTATAAAATAATTTTTTTTTTTCACTTAATTTTTCTTTTTCACTTTATTTAATGTAAGATTCATAATACACTATTACTCTAATTCTCTATATTTCTGTTGAGATAAAATTCATAGTCTTTTATTATTTTACATATCTCACCCATAAATGTCTTATATACATTATTAAACTAGTCCATCAAAATCCATTTATCTAATAGAGTGAACAATAAACTATTTATAACTTCATCTTCCACCCTCAACGTTACCAACTTAAAATTGTGTTTATAATTTGAACTTATGACATTGCTTTTGTAAAAAGCCACAAAAAGCAATGCGAAGCAGTAAATTTTACTTACTCCCAAGGGCATTTTTGTCCAAAAGGAGATTGCCACTAGTGGACTATCTGAGAATGTTAATAGATTCGCGGTGGACTGCCAGAGTCAATGACTTCTGAACTGACCTGTACTATCCAATACTAAAATTCTTACTTTCCAGCTTGGATCCATTTCAACGCAGATATCAGCACCAGTTACGTGTTCTCTTTTAATTTCTTAAAGCCATTCTTTCCAAAGTTCATCTTTTTTATTTTTATATATTTACATATTTATATACAAACAAAAAGATAATTTATGTATTATGTCTTTTTAAGTCAAAATAGAGTATATTTTAATCAAATTTTGATATATTTTTATTTAATTATTTAAAATTTTTAATTGTAAAAGATTTAATAAAAATATTCATTAAAAAAATTTATAATTAAAAATAAATTGAGTAAATATTAATTTTGTCTAATTCAATCTCTTAAATATTTGAATAAAAATTTATTAACAATATATAAATTTATACACATGTTTATATATATTATATATAAATATAATATATATGGTTACACAATATGATATATATTATATATATTAGAATATAGACTTGATTTGTGATACTTTAAGTTACAAATTATTTTTTTTCTCAAAAATAGAAATTAGAACAATATTTTTTATTTTTTATAAAAAAAATAATTAAATATACATATTAATTGATTAAATATAATTATTATATATTACTAATAAGTTAATCTTAAATGTAATATTTGTGGTGGAACAAATATAAATATATTATGTTAATACTCTTGAACTTTAAAATTTATATGTTTTTTTTAAGAATTTATTTTTGATTTTTATTATATTTTCTAATGTGTAAAAATAATAAATATATAATAAATTAAAATTTTAGATTTAGATTATTATTTAGTATATGAAATTTTATTTAAATTTAAATATGAAGACATAAAACACATTTGTTATAAATTTTTGATCAAATTTAAATTTGAATTGAGATTCGGATCAACAATGATCCAATGTAAATACGATCTATCGATAATCTTAAATTTTATATTACTTTAATATTATATAATACTTTTAAAAATTAATTAAAGAGACCCAATTGATATGAAACATAGTAGCGAGAGGAAGACTACAGAGAAGCTGAGAGGATAATCAGGGGAAGGAGAAGGGCAATTTTATCCCGGGCCCAAATAGAGGTGGGATCCGCGAACAGTGGGGTTGGGCGTGCAATTGCAAAAAGAAAAAGAAAATAAATCAGAAGCGAAAATATTATCCACGTGACGAATTGTCGACGCCGGCGGCTGATGGTGTTGGCGGGTTCCGTGCTTCGTCAGGACTTGTTCCCATGTTTGACGCATCATCGATTGATCTATGCCATGAATCAATGTACGGTCCTGATACGCTGGGATTAAGAAAATGGTGACTCGCTTTTACCTTTTTTTTTTTTTTAATTTGAAACGCACCTGTCGGTAGGCCTGCCACGGGAACAGGTTTTAATCTCAATTTCATTATATAATTATTTATAATTCTTAATTAATAAAAATTTAATAAATATAATTTAATTTAAAAAATTTATAATCTACAGTAAATAACACAAATATGAATCTCATATAATTTGATCCGTTAAAATTTTAAATCTGATTATAATATATATAATATATTATGTACATATAATTATTATTATATTTATATTTAGATGAATTTAAAAAAAATAAATAAAGTGCATCACAATTTAATTTATAAAATTAAACATATTTCTTTGGACAAAATATTTTAAATAAAAATAAAATAATTTTTATAATATAATTAATCTTAATATTTTTGTTTAAAAAATTTTATAATTAAATAACTCGTCATTACTTTTAATTATTCAGATTTTCTAGTATTAATTTTTACAAAGTATACTAGTTACATACATCATTTGTCAGATATTTCTTTTTTTGTCGTTTAAACTTTGGATGGATAAATAACATAATATTTTAATATAATTTTTACATTAAATTTACTTCAAAAATTTACTTTTTTTTAGTTATACAAAAAAAAAGAATTTAAAATAATATTTACACTTTTCCATCATATATTATGAAAATAACTATTTAAATAATGAGAATTTTCAAATATAATATTTTTATTTCATATAAAAACTAAATTTCAGAGAAAAGAAGAAATCCAAAGAGCTTCTAAAATATTGTACAAAATCACTGAGAAAAGACTATTATTAGCAAGCCATCTCTAAATAAAAATTTGTGGTGGATTAAGATGTAATTATATTATATCAATAATTTTAAAACTCAATATTATTTATCAGTTCATTATATTTTTTAAAGTATTTCTTATTTTATTTTTAAAAATTTTTTTATTCAGATTCGGATTATTTTTTCGAATATCAGATTTTTTTCGAATTCGAATGTAGTAATATTTATTATAAATCCAATAGGATATCAAGTCGGATTTGAATTTAATATATAGCTATTGGATTCAGGTATAGATTTATCATGATCGATCTAAATCTAACCAATTCACAGCCCTACTTGTCTGTGCTGCTTGTGTTCTCCTATTGCATTTTTAAATCAGATATCTTTTTATTAAAATCAAGATTGTTTAATAACGTTTAAGTCCTTGTAAAATGCAAATTGACTAATTCAGGCATTCTTCTAAACTACTTAAAATTTAGAAAGTAAAAGATTTCCCTTGTACATGTTTCCATTTTCATTTGTTTTCCAAAACAACTCAACTATTTTACAGCAAGTACTTGGAAAAAGAAAATTTACTTTTGGCAACAATTAGTAAGCACCATTTTCCATTTTTTCATTGAGAATTAGTTTTTATTTTTACTTTTAATATTGGTAAAACTTTTTCTAACGAAACAAATTCAAGTATCTAAATCATTTCCTTTTTTTTTTTTTTTTTAAATTCTAAGAAAAAACCCATGAGTGTCGCATATGATTAAGACTAACCAAAAGATAAACAAAAACAATGAGCATTTCACACTTATTGTGGTAAGAATAAGCTTTAATTATTGATAAAAATGGAAAAAATAGAATAAATTTTAATTATTATTTTCTTTTTACCATGTCAAAAATACTTTGAAAAATTCAAAGTTGGCTTTAGAAAACCCATGTCTGTCTGCCTAAAACTCTATGGGCATGCAAGCATTCAAGGGCAGAGGCAGGAAGCAGTTGGCAAATAGTAGATAAGTAATTTAGTATTATAAAAATCCCAATTTAAAATCATATTGGATAAATAATAAGTTGCCCCACCCATAGGCATCCATCTCATCTATAAATTTTTTCTGCATAAATTACTGATTTTTAGAAATTTATTATACTCCAACTAATTTAACTCGAGTTATTTAACATTTTATAACGAAAGTAGAGTTCTTTCGGGAGAGAGTGTTTTTATGTATAAGACTCAAACTCTAGACATTATTTAGGAAATATGGAATACTAGTGACTCTAACCAACGACTTTTAATGTCTCATCCATGAGAGTTTAGAAAAAAGAAAAAAAATTTGTTTTAACAATTAATTTGTATTTTACATCGTTGATTACATTTGTTATACCAAAGTAAATCTATCCAATCTCATGAGACTTAAAATATTAATTTTTATTTATCCTAAAAATATATGTCATGATTTACCCATTAAGTCCAAGTTAAATAATTAAAAATTATTTTTAATAATATTTTAGTATTGATTAAGTCTATCTGCTCAACTAGAAAAAAATTAAAAATTATTTTTTTAATTATTTACGGAAATAAAAGAAAGAAAATGGGAGAAAAACATTTAAAAAATGGCGGGTCAAAACCGTTACAAAAACTACAGACCCCTTTGGAAAAAAGATAGAAAAGAAATAAAAACCGAGTGTAGTGGAGCGAACGCGAGTCACACCTCGATCTCTTAAAAGATGGCTCCCCGTTTCTCTCCTCGTGGACTTCCTTCCACTCTTATCATCACCCTGAAAACCGTGGAAACAATCTTCCACCGCCCTTCATGTCGGCGGACAAGTCTTCACCGCGACGCCGTCGCTGTGTCCATCTACTATTTTGCCTTATCTCCCTCTTCTCCGGCGCCAACTCCGACGACTCCAAACCCTTCTCGCAATCAAATCCTCATTCCAGAACTCCACGCCGACGTTTTCAACACCTGGGTACCCAACAATTCCGCCTGCAACTTCACCGGAATTACCTGCAACCAGATGGCTCCGTCAAGGGAATCGAACTTTGCGGTCAAGGACTTGCGGAGAGGTTCCCTTTGATTCAATTTGCGAGCTTCAGTCTTGAACGCTTTCGCTGGGGAGAACAGATTATCTGGAGCTGTAACAGAGGACTGAGGAAAATGCGTTAAATTGAAATACTTGGACCTCGGAAACAATTTATTTTCTGGTTCAGTACCAGATTTATCACCTTTAAGCGGACTTGTGTATTTGTATATGAACAACAGTGGATTTTCAGGGACCTTTCCGTTTAAATCGCTGTCTAACATGACGGGTCTCGTTGCTCTTAGTCTCGGAGACAATCCTTTTGACTAACCCCCTTTCCTGAATTGGTGGTGGAGCTTACAAAATTAAATTGGCTTACTCTCGAATTGCAGTATCGAGGGTCAAATCCCTTCAACAATTGGGAATCTCACGGAGCTGATTAAACCTAGAGATCGCCGACAATTTTCTCACTGGCGAAATTCCACTGGGGATTTCGAAGCTGAGGAAGCTCTGGCAGCTGGAGCTCTACCACAACGATTTGACGGGAAAGTTGCCAGCAGGGTTCGGCAATTTGACCAACCTTGAGATGTTCGACGCTTCCCATTATCATCTGTCTGGTGATCTCTCGGAACTCA